>WIXG01000330.1:0-87383 GCA_009869945.1 Mesaphorura yosii | reverse complement strand
CCCCCCCCCCCCCCCGAGCGAGGAGTGCCAATCAAGACAGACTTACAATGTAGTTGTTTTCACCTCGCCGCACTTCTAATGACCGTATCTCTCGTTCCAAGTTACGAATGTCATCCGATGAGGCTAATGTAGAATATGAACTCAGTGTGTCTCGTATCAGCTCAATACGCTCCGTTGATAATCCAGTGAAGTCCCGGACGTCGTCCACCAGTAAGCTAATGTGGCTCACGTGAGCCTTGAGATCTTTAATTTCGAGTTTCAATTTCTTGACCACGATTTCATTCGTGACCTCGTCAAACTCCTCCAGCACTGAATGGTCGGTGATATCGTCATCTTCAGACATTCTGACAGAAGAAAGCAGTTAGCGCGTTTTTGGTTGATTTGTTAATTAACACTTCAGTTCAGGCGCCAAGTAATTATTAAGGCGCTTCTACATAAGTTGGTCGAACGGTGATTAGACAACGGCGGTCGAGTTTTGTTTACTTTCAATGTGCACCATTCGATGATTTGACGTTCGAAGTCTTGAACAAGAGCCAAGGAAAGACAACTTTTTAAATACGAGCCAGAGGGATTTTCACTTCAAAAAATGTGAAGTTTCTACTCCGAAGTATTAATCTCAGCATTTTTCGATAGGACTGACTTTTGTGCTTCAATTTACAAATTGGTGGGGCCATTGAAGATTACTACGAATAATTAAACTGAATTCCTTGCCGCTTGGACCCTTAGAAATATCATGGAGTCAATTGAGTGAGTTAAATTATTCGGCCTTGTCAGAAGAACTTGCGTATACTTTTGTTTCTGATTAAGAAGAGCCGATTACAGGTTCTGACAAAAATTTGAAAATTAGTTCAGATGTGCGTAAACTCCACAGGCACAGAATATCGTGTCTTGGTTCCGTACTTTATACGGGATCGCATTTCTATCGGTACGGGGCACGTCATCTCCTACGCTTGAACTCGGGCCATACAGCCATACAAAGAGATAAGAGTGGAATCTAGTAGTTGCCTCTAGAGACTGGAGTCTCTCCTCCAATTGATGAATTGTGCCTGGCGCCGTGGTAGGCTTTAGTTCGGCATTGGTAGGAAAACCCTCATTTGTAATTGTAATTAGCATTATCTCTGCTGCAGGGTGGGGGTAAGTCGCCCTACTGATAAAACGCCTTCCCTTCCCTGTAAGAAAAGTGCCATGAACGATGCTATTGCTAGTCGCACTCTGGCATTGAAAGGTAACACGCAGAGAAAATTTGTTCCACACGTCAAGGTTGCAGCCTGAAAAACACTCCATATTGATTAAGTTCTGTTAGACGAAAAAACTCATTTTACAGTTAAGACTATTAGATTCTCCCAAGAATCACTAGGCGCATTCTATTTTCAGGGTCGTGTCAGGCGTCTTATTCTGAATTGAGAATCTACGCGAAGAAGAAATCTGCGAAGTAATGAAGGCGCGTCAGCAAGCGCCGATCCAACTAAATGAGAGGAGGCAGCTTGAGCTCGAACAAGAGATCGAGGATTTCAGAATAAAATGTGAGAATACAGGAGGGGCAGTAGGTAAGTGAACAGGGAATATTGGATTTGAAAGAATTTCATTCTCAGCGCCAGCATCTTGATGGTCTTGATCTTATTTCTCAGAGTATGCCTTCTCTGACAGCATAACGAATGAAGAACGCAGGTAAAACTGTCGCCAAACAATTTACAAGTTAAAAATCCTTGGAACATGCGTATACACTTTTCAGATTTGTGCACTTGAAGGCCCAGCTAATGGGGTTCATAACTAAGAGCGTTGGGTATGCGTGATAGTTTTATTTAATTTGCTTATCTTGGAAATGGATTAGAATGACAAGTGCTTTTGATTGCAGGAAGGAGCCTCATAGATATGTAACAATAAAGAAAAGAACAGGCAGCTCAGAAGCTTGTGAGACGATCACACTGGCACAGGATTCCTTGAGCGTAATGAAGAACCTTTCCAAAAAGAACTTTAGAAATGAATCCTATAGCAATAATCGTCCATCTGCGCAGAATCCAGGTAAAGCTTTAAAATAGTTTATAGCTGAATTAACTGCATAAATCGGACTGTCATATTTACATCAGGAAAGCAAAGGTTTGGAAACTGGATGACTAAGGTACCACCGCCTCCGCAAGCGTATCAACAACACAGATTCGAGCTTCCAATTTGGAAAATGAGAGAAGAAATTTTGAAAACGGTCCGCGAGTGTAGAGCTGTACTGATTCAGGGTGGCACAGGATGTGGCAAAAGCACGCAGGTATGTTTTTATTTATATAACCTGTGTCGTGCTATATGGGAAACTCGCGTACTAATTTTGTAATTCCATTGTGTAGGTACCTCAGTACTTGTTGGAGGAGGCGGCTCAGCGTCAAGAATCCATCAATGTCATTTGTACATTGCCACGGAGGGTAGCCGCGATCTCGGTAGGTATTTTCTGTTGAACTTGAGTTGTGAAAAATTGGAGTGAATGCCTCTTTTCTAATGCTCTAATATACGTCTTTATTACAGATTTGTGACCGCGTTGCTTCTGAGCGAGGTAACCCTGTTCCATGTGATACTAGAACAATATCGTACTACCTCATACATATTTCGACCAATTTTTGTAGGTGAACAAGTTGGAAGGATCGTTGGATACAAGATACGCTTGGAGGCTCTGACATCAGCTGATACTGTCTTAACATTCTGTACTCCTGGAGTGCTCCTAAGAAGTTTATCGGACCCGAGCTTCCTGACCGGAGTAACTCATTTAATTTTGGACGAGGTCCACGAGCGTGATAAGTTTTCGGACTTTCTGCTCGGGTACTTGAAGCACGAGAGAAGAAGTCTGCAACGTTTAAGAGTGATTATGATGTCGGCGGACGTGGACGCGCAAGTCTTCTCAGACTTCTTTGAATCTTGTCGCATGATCAATGTGGAAGGGACCATGTTCCCAGTGAAGGAGCTTTACTTGAACGATGTCCTTCAACTGGTGGAATTTAAAGCTGACTCCTCAGATCGTCCAATGAAGAAAGCAAGAGTACCGATTGAAACCAGTGCGAAGATTTCCTGCGATGTGCATAAATTGCTGTCGGATGTACTCTCAGAGGAAGATGAGTTTTCTGCATCGAAGCTCGTCAAGTTGGTTAAAATTGGAAAGGCGGACGTCGACTTCCTAGACACCGAACTAAATGTTACTATCCTCGGAGCTTGCGCGAGTCGCTTCATGGTTCGGCAAGTTGGCGAACTCATGCTTTTGGGAGCTGACTTAGACAAAGAATCAAACGGATGGAAACCAAGAGATCTAATTGGTATGATGGATTCATCGTGGGTAAAACGATTTGAGATGACACAGGCCGCACAAGCCCTCGAAAACGATGATGCGCTTGTGAATAGTTATTTAAAGACTGTCGACATAGAAAGAATAGACGCCGCATTGATTTGCAAGCTGATACGGCATATTCATGGGACAAAGTGTGACACCTACGGGATTCTGGTGTTCCTGCCTGGTTTTGAAGATATAATCACCTTAAAGTATTTAATATCCCACAAAGAATTTGGCGATTCAAATACTTACAGATTATTTCTACTGCATTCTACCATCGAAGCAGATCAAAGAAATGTGTTCAAGAGTGTACCACACGGCGTCCGGAAGATTATACTCAGCACTAATATTGCAGAAACAAGTCTAACGGTATCATTTCCTGTTGATTCTTCTGTTGAACTGATACGAATGGCAGATTTTTTTACAGATTGATGGGGTGGCCTACGTCATTGATACCGGTAAAGTGAAGGAAAAGTCATACGATTCTCAAACGCATTGTTCAATGCTACGATTGACTTGGATTTCCAAGGCCAGTGCGAATCAACGAAGAGGTATTTCGAGCAAGTTTTCTACTAAATATTTGGTCGCACAATTTCGTTGTTTGGGGCAATTTCAGGCCGTGCAGGGCGTCAATGTCCTGGAATTTGCTACCGTCTGTATACGGAGAAGAGATTTTCTTCAATGGATGACTTCCAGTTAAGTGATATCGTCCGCTCGTCGCTACAGGTTAGACTGTTTCAAATTAAACATCGGCATGGTTTGCGTTAAAATGCAACTTACTTTAAACCACTTTCCTTTCAGGAACTGTGCTTGCATTGCAAAACATTTCTTCCAAAGGGCGTTGGAATTGCACAATTTTTCTGTAATGTGCCTGAGCCTCCGCCAGAAATCTCAATAAATGACTCTCTAAAGGCTCTGAAGGCTATGGACGCCTTAACCCAAGACGAAGATTTAACCGAGCTTGGAAGAATTTTGGCGCAGTTCCCAATGGAGCCATCGCTAGCAAAGACGCTCGTATACTCGGTCATTTTTAAGTGCTTGAACCCTATTGTGGATATTGTAGCTACACTTTGCTGCAGGTGAAGTTCTGGCAGGTGCACAATGAATGAAGTAATCACGTATTAATTGGCTTTTTTTCTCCAGGTCGCCTTTCCTGACAGTGGGTGGAAATGAAGAGAAAACAGCCGCACAAAATGCAAAAAAGGAACTAAGCAGGGGAGCTTACAGTGATCACATTGCAATCAGTCAAGCTGTTGAGGTGATTTGTGTTGCTTTCTCTTATCGAGATTAGCGGGGAACGAGAACAATGATTTATTGCGATTACAAATGCAATTCTCTATTGTTCCTAGGGGTGGGCCTCTCACTTAGGACAGCCTAATCAAAGACGGTTTTGTGAAAAGAATTATTTGTCACACTCCTCTCTGCTGATTATTAATGGAGTCGTTCATCAGCTTCTGGACATCCTGAGCTCCTCATGTTTGAAAATGTACAAAAACACCGACTGGAGTTTATTCAACAGTAATTCGAGGAATTGGTCCGTGATACGAGCAGTACTGACCATTGGATTATATCCGAACTTATGCAAAGTTGCGGAATCGAAGGCGAACCTATTTAACAAGTAAGTTTAATTTAAAATAAGAATTCACTTAATGCGTGACCTGAATGTTTTGGTGAGTCCACATGACTCTTGTCTATGTAAATTGAGAATGTATTCCCCCATTTTGGCAGAATCGATCAGAAAATTCGATTTCATTTTTTGAGCACACTTTCCACTGGAAATTTAACTGTGCTAAACCTGCCTTCCGATTGGGTAGTGTATGGCGAGATGGGACGAAACTCAACATCATGCAGCATCCAAGAATGTTCCGTGGTGTCTCCTATTACCGTTGCTTTAATGGCAGGGCTGGATAGCGCTGTTCAAGTGAACGTTATTAATGGTTAGTACGAATCATAGGTGTCGATATTAGAGCCTTTCTCCACTCTATTGAACTGCCACGTGGCTCTGCTGCTTGCTTGTCTGCTGTTTCAGGTGCTGATGAAACTTCACGGATATTGAAAGTGGGCGAATGGATTGCATTTAGAGGGAACACGGAAGTGATAGAACGAATTTACGAGCTAAGGAGTCAGTGGAAGTTTGTGTGCCAGAACTTTTTTGCTACTGGTAAATTGCATGAGGTATGATGAATCTAATCACTTCCTCTGAATTTCGTAATTGCATCATCTTTGTTTTGTGTTGTACTAATTAAGGAATTATTTATCTTCTAGGTGCATGCTGAGCTTTTGAGTTCTACAGTCAAGATTTTAAGCACCGAAGATTTCAAACGTAAACTATCTTCTCATCTACGTCCCGAACGTACGTCAACTGCGTATGACGAGCGAGCGTCTCATTCGCGTCAAGAGGAACGAGGTTGGAAGGTAGCATCGAACAGAAAGAATGGCAAGCAAGGTTCTGTCAGGCGAAATTAATGTGATCATTTAATTCGAAAGGAATTATATTGGAATTCTTGTTGTCATAATTTGGTTAGAATTATATGCAGTATAATTTCTATTTAAAGATTCCAACGGTCGGAAATCTTGTGATAATAAAATTGTTCATGAAACTAGAATACTGGTTTTCGATACTGAAATAATCTAGAATCATTTGCACGAGAAAGGGTTGATGCACCTGAATAATAGCAAAGCGAACGCGTTCAACAATCCTAAATCAGCTTTCTTATTGCGAAATGTAAATTATGATCATTGACATACGCCCATCTTAATTCTTATACCCTGCAAACTTCTCTTCTGATTTTATCCGTCCAGCTGTAATCACTTATCGTTATTAGATAGCGCGGCAAGAGAAGCTTTTTCAGATTAACGGTGGGCATTGATCACTGTCTTGTATTCCACCTCGGTTAAGACTCTTTTGCAATTTTCTCTTCCGTTTTTCTTCCTGCAATGCGAGAACAAGAAGAGAAGTAAACCACACTTACTAGATTAACAACACCAGTAAGGCCAAACGCAGAAACACGAGGTAGAAAGCGACACTGATGGTGAAAGTAAATGAAAATTGGTTGAAAGGACGAGTATTTCATGTAAAGCATGTATAAAATTGTGCTAGAACTAGATTTAAGCCTGAAAACTAGGATGTGTTAGATTGACCTTAACGGAACATGATAAGTCCACACACTTTGGCCCTATGCCTTAACGGGTAATTAGTAATTCAATTTTGTAATTTTATGACACAGAGCAGAGAGAATTTAATTATAATAATTTCATATGCGAGTTGCTATAGTTGGGGTGATACGCCCTGTAATTCCATTACTTATCCGGCACAATTTACTGGATTTACATTTTTAAACTATTACACTGTATAACGTACTATCAATTTTCGCTAGTCTAAGATATTAATATGGTCAGAGTGATGCAATATTTGATTTGATGTAACTACCCTGCGAAGGGGAATATTCAATTTGTAATTGTATGTGACGATGAATCTAGAGAATAAATGAAATCTGATAAGAATAAATTAAGATAAGGGTAAATCAATGAAGGATTTTTATAATCAGAACGTAGCGAAGCATGCAATATCTCATGTCAAATCATTCGCATACGCACATGCAACAAAGACTCTGTATTTGATTCTAAACCCGCTGCACTGCGCTTTCCCATCTCTCCAGGAATAGAACCCAGACCTATTTCGCCATATGATTTGCACACTGAACTATTTCGCGGAAAGTGAAAATTCGAGTTCTCTAGTCTATTTTATTAGATTAAATGACAATTTAAATAGCAATTAAAAGGATCGACTTGCTTCGGCTCAGAACTGATCTCACATCCATGGGTGGTATATGGTACGTAAGTTTCCTTGTAGTGATTTAATCTTGATAATCTGGCCTGGTGACAATTCCGCAATTCTCTATTAGATTTCCTTACGAACTCCATATGGAATAGTTCATTGTTTACACAAGTCTCTTTTTCATTACTCTGCAGCATAAGGTGAGCCCGACTTTGACGTGTGTGCAAACTCTGAACATTCATTCTGAACAATTCAGACGGTGTCTCCCTGCATCATTTTAACTGGCCAACTACAGAATATGGAGGAAATAGTTTGACCTAGTGGAGACTTGAGACGTCGGGTGGAAGAGTATCATATAAATCGTGATGGAGGTCTGACCCGGGCTTAACTCATCTTGCTATAATCTGTTTCCTTCGCTGGCAAGACTTCTAATTATGAATAAGGGCGGACTAAGCGACCCAAACAGTAACGTTAAGCTTTCTCCTGTCCGACGTCGTCGACATTCCGGCACCTCAGTTGCGTCACCATATTCTAAACCGTCTACAGAAAAGGGAACCGATCAAAGCACGCTAGAAAGAGGCCAAAGATCCCACAACATGAGCAAAGAGAACGAATTCGAATCATTTGACTTTATTAACGCGGCGGACTTAAACGATGGAGACAGATCGTCCATGTCAGACACATCCTCTAGTCCAAATGTTAACGGATCTGCAGTTGACTCCAGCAGCATTCAGATGACAACATTTGCATCAGTAAATGATAGCGACGACGACGGGGATTTCGACGAGGATGCATTGCTAATCTCTAAAGAGTCTCAGCCCGAAGATGACAACAAAAATAAAAACAAGCTCTTCGACGAAGCAGAAACAAAAGTCCTTGTTCAGGAGTCATTCTGGTCCATTTCTGTGCAAGTTTTCATTCCCTTCCTGATAGCAGGAATGGGAATGGTCGGTGCCGGTCTTGTTCTCGACATAGTTCAGGTATACAATCAATTATAATACCATGCTCCAATGAACGTGGATCCTTTAATTATTCAAACCATTGACTGGTGTTATTTAGCATTGGCCAGTTTTTGTGAAAGTCCCTGAAGTTTTTATCCTGGTTCCGGCATTACTTGGTCTTAAAGGTAAGGAGGAAAACATCTCGAAGTTGGAAGCGAAATGATATGAATAATTTGGTAATGGATTTAGGAAATTTGGAAATGACATTGGCATCACGACTTTCTACACAAGCAAACCTTGGAAATTTAGACAGTGCCAAATCAAAGTGGCAAATGACGCTGGGAAATTTGAGCCTTGTACAGGTTGTTGCGTAGTTATAATGAAAGCCAAATATATGGTTGCCATTAACTGGTATATTTTCGATCGATAGTGTCAGGCGATTGTGATTGGATTTCTCGCTTCAGTTGCAGCAGTAATCTTGAGTTGGCTCCTTGATGGCCATTTCGACATGGATCACGCTTTGATATTATGTACAAGCAGCGTGGTAAGGAAGAGTGCAAATGAATGCATTTTATTCAGTTCGCAAATCACAACCTGACATCTTTTTTCAGATGACTGCCAGTATTGCTAGTTTTTGTCTTGGTGTGATAATGGTCACAGTAGTTCTTGTTTCGCGGTACTTAAAAATTAATCCGGACAACGTGGCTACACCAATCGCCGCCAGTTTAGGAGATTTGACAACTCTTTCTCTCCTCGCGGGAATATCTAATGGAATTCATGGGGCAATAGGTGACAGATATGCGTTCTCAATTAAACATGCCAGATGTCTATGGTACTTTTTCTGAGAAGTAGTTTTCTGCGCTTGATATTATGCAGAAAATCATCCCTGGGTTGCACCCGTCATATTAGGAGTTTACTTGGTGTCTATATCACTTTGGATTCACTTAGCGAAACAAAATTCATTGACTGAAAAGGTGCTGTACACGGGCTGGACACCCGTTTTGTCTGCCATGGTCATTAGCAGGTCAGAATTAGCAGGACATAAAAATTCAGGATCTACATTTTGATTCGCCTTGAATTTATTTACCAAAGCATTTTTGCCTTTTGCAGTTGTGGCGGCCTTATTCTAGACTACACGGTCAAAACTTTCAAAGGAATAGCAGTATTTCAGCCAGGTACATTTGTTTTGCACGTGAATAATTTTTCTTAAAATAATGCTCACTCTTTAATTACAAAAAGTTATAAGCGGAGTCGGAGGGAATTTAGTAGCGGTTCAAGCTAGTCGCATATCAACGTACTTACACTTTCACTGTCAGTTGGGAACTCTGCCGGACAACATGTCCGGAGTGTGCCTCAATCCGATTGGGACATTTTTCAACGAAGGTAATTCTTAGAGAACAAACTAGAAGCAGTCTGATCACAGCTAACCTTTTATTCCCACAGGTGGACATGCAATGACTGCCAGAGCATTAGTTTTGATGGTCATTCCTGGCCATCTCATATTTGCTTACACAATCAGCTATATACAAGCTGGACACACGTCCATCACACCTGTGTTTCTTCTCTTTTATCTGATTGCGGCATTGCTCCAGGTATTTCTGTTCTTTTTCATTATTCTCCATGTGACCAAAAAGCAAAATGCTAAAAGTGCTTGTTTATGTTCCAGGTTATCATTTTACTCTATATTGCCGAGGTGCTTATTTTGTGTTTATGGAAGAGTTCGATAGGTAACCGCATTTTGCTACGCAAGTCTAAATGGAATGAATCTTGAATATGTGACCAATTGCATTACATTAAATCCACTTGCAGATCCGGACAACTCAGCCATCCCTTACTTGACGGCGATTTGTGACTTGGTGGGCACTTCTTTCTTGGCTATTGCGTTTCTGTTGCTCTACTGGGTAGGGGATCGAGATAGCGACGTCGGTGACTAGAAGCAAGAGCCACACAAACTACGCACAATTTATGTTGGATTGTTTGGCATTAATCCAGTGATGGACGATTATTGTATTGAAGACAATAACCCACATTTTGTTGGGCTTTCTCACCTTCTTATTCGCACCGTCCTAATAGTCTAGCACCATTAAGTGCCTTCTGTAGTTACAATGTTCGCTTTTTAAAAATACTTCGACGTTGAGCAAATAGTAATTTTAAGGTTAGGTTCCGAAAACAACGAGTCCTTCTGACCATAATCAAGGGATAAGATTAGGTTCCTGAATCGATAGGTGTTTCCCAGAAACTGGAAGTTTGTGAGACCTCTGCTCATTTATGAAATTCAATCATTGTGCTGCCCAT
Organism: Mesaphorura yosii; assembly: GCA_009869945.1. Taxonomy (NCBI): domain Eukaryota; kingdom Metazoa; phylum Arthropoda; class Collembola; order Poduromorpha; family Tullbergiidae; genus Mesaphorura; species Mesaphorura yosii. The sequence goes on along the minus strand of WIXG01000330.1, from coordinate 77,065 downwards.
CGTCTGTGACTGTTATTGTTGTTACTATTATAGGCATCACATAGATGTAAACTGCAGTAATGTGTTATATCAGCATCATCGAATTATGTGACAATCAGTTTGATCTCGCACCTTTTCCGCTTGTAGTGTAGATTGTATTCTTAGAATCTTAATTCCCTGCACTGCAATGTATCTGGACAGTTTCAAATAGTTCATTACCTTAGCCAAAGAAAATATTCGCATTTATATAATGTACTTCTTCCCTGCTCTTGTTTAATCGTTAGTTAATCCTCCTCGCTTTGTTCTGTTCGGAATTGTAACGAAACCATTATCCGCGTCTGAGTTGAATAAAAGCACTACGATCATAATTGCATGTACATTTTGTAAATGGCGTCATTTCTCCAGGTTGAAAATTGCCAGCTGGATGACTGAGGAACTGGGCTTCAGAATTCAAGATGACCGTTCCAGTACAAATTCTAAAATCAATTTGCATTGCATTGTTCACATGTGCATGAAAATATATTAAAAATTACATGTTTTCATTTTCGGCTTTGGGCACATTCATTCGCTCGTGAATGGGAAATCAATTGACGGCGGCATTACGAGTTTGATGCCTGTGAATAATTCCGCTCATTCACTAGAAGCACGTACTGCATTGAGTGGAATTGGTTTCTACCCTGCACTGAATGACTGGATTTATGGTTCCGCCAAACACACGTCAAGGTTGCACACTCTCATTGCTTAACATTAAATGTTTATTGTCCATTGTCGTCGACATTAGTAAGCAATTTTCATGTCTCACACGCTCGGAACAGGCAAGGCATGGCATTAGTGCAAACTGCAGGTGAGATTCGACACGCTTCCAAATCATGAGACCATTTAGCTTTTCTTTCCGAAGCAGCTTCATTTCAGTGTCAGTCTCTGGTGCCGAGGAGAAATCAACACGACGCCCGTTTTTTGTGTGTTTGCCTTATCCTCAAAGGAGGCTTCGTATCAGTTTTAGACACTCGGCCTGCTGTGTCTCCAGGTTTCAGACCCAAGGCTCCAAGGACATAAACTGATCATCGTCGTGTGTGAGAAATTTATATCGTATTTGCTTATCGTCGGCTGAAAAATCGTAGCATCGATAGTCAGTCATGTCCAGGGGAAATTATTAGAAACATCACCATTGCCTTGCAATTTGAACGCTTGGACTTGAAGGGCGAGTGACACACGAAGAGAAGGTGCCAGTGCCTAATTTTGTGTAGACGTTCAACTTTAAGGCATATAATTTGCTCCTCAATCAGTCTACCCACGTTTTTTCTTGTGTCTGGGAAGAAAGTCGCTCTTATCTCTGTTATTATGTCGTTCCTGGATATCTCTGAGCATGCAAGCATTTATCGCGGAATCCTTAATGGTGGATGAGAAAAAACATGCAACATACAAATGCATGCCTTAACTCGCGTCGTGTTTGTGTCTGGGTAATTAGTTCGTCAAATGCGCGCTCGCGCTAAGATTCTTTATTTCGAGGTACAGAGAAAGATAAAATACTCAAAAATCGAAGTTAAGAATATTTTTGGAGCTAGAATGCTGATAGGTACATTCCACAGTAGCAGTGCAATGCAGTCGTTGACGCCCTTGAGACGTGCGCGTTAATGTGGTTAAAGCGACCGATTCTTGATTCCGATTGATGCGATACCTGCCAAGCCACTTTTTGTTTCCCACGGAGTTGCTCTTGACACGACACGATCGTGTGGACTCTGTGGACAGATTGGGGCTACACTTTCAGGTCGCTCGCTGCATTGCATAATTTTTCCCAGAAGAGAATTTGAAAGCGCACTGCACGAAGGACTTGTCATGTAACAATGAAATATTCCCTTGAATTGCTGATCAGACAACGCGTATATCATTGCCGTCTTTTGTCTATTTCATTTTTTATTCTAGCGGGTGGAAATGAGTCAGTCTTTCCAGTCTTTTATGTTCGACAGCATTATATGACTTCAATTAGTCTTCAATGTGATGAGTGAGAGGTATTACTATGCACACGAAGAGTGCATCTGAGTGAGACAAAGTTAAGGTCTTGAGTCTGGTGGATTTCTGCAAATGTTAATTCCGGCTTAATTGGTTAGTCAATTTCTCCGGATTGGTAAGTTCAAACATCTAAACATTGTGCCACCTATGGTATTGCTACAGTCAATTACTCCTGGTTAAAGAACTAAGACAATCGGCATTGAGTGAAATCCTGTAGAGCGTGGCGCGTGATGCTGTACAGCGTGCAATTGGGGTTGAAGAAATTGACTTGACGGTCAATTGACGTCTATGACTACGTGGAGTATTGTTGTCTGAAGTTATCCAGACAACAATACGAAGTTCGAAATTGAGCCAAGTAGGATTAAACGTGATTGATTCTGTTAGGGGTGCACCGGATGAGTTTGTGAACGATTGACTTGCTGAACCCATGCGAATTTACGTCTGTGCGAGACGTGAACGTCAACAGTACGCGATTTATGACCTTCAATTGAGTTGCACTTTTTGCACGCACAATCTGCAATTTCATGCACCAGCCTCCAGTTGCGAATATCGCAATCCTTCAACCTAAGAAGGTTGAGTCATGCATGACACAACCTTATCAAGAGTATTAGTCCTACTCAACCTTAGCATTTCTATTGAAAAACGGAATTTATGTGTCACGACGTGACGTACGCGAAGTGTATACGGGACATGTTCAATGGTTCAAACTTTTTCAGCACAATTGCAAGCACTTGGCGTCCCAGAGTTTAATGTGGATCCTCACGTTTTTTCGCAGGCAGTGGATTGCTAATCGCACGAAATAAGTGAAACGCAGAAATCTCGGGCACAAGTATGGACAACCCTTCCGGAGGAAGCGTCAGTGGCAAGGACTATGCTGTCAAGAACAATCCCTCCGATATTTCCAGACCCACATCCACTCCCACGCTGTCAGTCAAGCCGGGACTTGAAGCGCCAGTTTTCACAACTAGTACTTTAACGAATCAGTCGGAAGTTGAGGCCCAAATAAGCGGCGCGGCTCCAAACGGGTTTCATGGGTCCGAGTCCATTGCTTCGCTGAAGGAAAGCAGCAGTTACGACTCTCGGGATTCGCTGATTCATCTCAAAACTCACGAGAAATGGTACATCATCCTGCTTCAAGTGTTTGGGCCATTCATGATTGCCGGCATGGGCATGGTAGGAGCCGGCCTGCTTCTGGATCGTGTGAAGGTAGCACCTCAATACTTAAACTATTGACAATTACGAAATATCCTCATGCGCCGGCACATTTGATTCGACATTGTAGGACTGGAAAGTATTCAAGGAAATCCCCGAATTTTTGGTGCTGGTCACTCCACTTCTTGGTCTTAAGGGTATAGTCCAAAAAGGGTATTTCAATTTGGGTGTGCATTGCAACAATTAAGTAATTTGCGACAGGGAACCTCGAAATGACGCTGGCGTCACGTCTCTCAACGCATGCCAATCTCGGACACTTTGACTCCACACATTTGCAACTTCACATTGCATTTGGCAATCTTGCTTTAACTCAGGTTCGACGACTTTGCTTGAATTGCCATTGCCGGGTCATTGTAACTGGAGGATCTCATTCCGATTGTCAATCTCTTGGGCAGGTCCAGGCCGTCGTGGTTGGATTTTTGGCTTCAGTTGTCGCAACCATAATGGGCGTGGCATGTGGGCGTCCTTTTGTGCTCGACGACGCCCTCCTGTTGTGTGCTTGCTCCATCCTCACGGCTGCATCCGCCAGTTGCATATTAGGAGTTTTAATGGTTGCTGTAATTCTCTTGTCGCGGAAGCTGAAAGTCAATCCCGACAATGTAGCCACACCGATCGCAGCCAGTTTGGGAGACTTGGTCACTCTGTTCCTGCTGGCTTGGCTTGGAGCTACTTTGTACGAAGAAGTCGGTCAGTCAACCGAACCTGAAAGACGTTGTTCCAGATCATGTAAAGTACCCGAATTTACCGACCCTTGTGCTTTCTGGTATTTCAGAAGATAAGTTTTGGCTGGCTCCAACTATCACTTTAGCCTACTTTGCCTTCCTGCCTCTATGGATTTGGATATCATACAAGAACGATTATACTAGGCGAATTTTGAGAACTGGTTGGCCGCCAGTCATCCTTGCAATGTCCATCAGTAGGTTAGCTCATTAACCTGATTAAGGGTCCAGCACCAAATAAGAAGCGTCGTGACTCAATTCTAATTAAATTTCTTTCTTTCAGCGGTGGTGGTCTTCTGCTTGACATGGCAGAGTCGAGCTTCCCGAAGCTAGCTCTTTATCAGCCGGGTAAGAAGTAGGAATATTGTTGATTTATTCGACATAGAATAATTAGTTGGAAATCTTCAGTGATAAATGGAGTAGGTGGCAACCTGGTGAGCGTGCAAGCCAGCCGTATATCCACCACCCTTCACAGAGATTGTGACATTGGACAGTTGGCCAAGAAACCCTCCGGCAAAGATTCCAGTGTGTGGATTTCTCCTTGGAGCGTGTTTTTCAAGCAAGGCAATGACAAATACTTCAAGCACACATTATTTTCCCGATAGCATTTATACTTTATACAGTTAACAAATGCATTTTGCAGGCGTGAATTCGGTCGCCGCCCGTGTGTTACTCGCTATCGTCCTTCCGGGACACTTGACTTTCACCACGGTCACATATTTTGTTTCAGGCGGTGAGGATCAACTGTCTATAACGTTTCTGATTCTTTACCTGACAGCCGCGCTTATTCAGGTCGTCATCTTGCTCTACGTTGCCACTATACTTATCAATTGGCTCTGGACTAAGAAAATAGGTGTGACTCAAACTAAAGCATTTCCTGAAGTGCTTGTAAATTAGAGGTTTATTTCTTGATTTTAGATCCCGATACTTCGGCTATTCCTTTCCTGACAGCCTTGGGTGATTTGCTCGGTTCTGGGCTCCTCTACCTCGTCTTCTTCATAATGTCTAAATAATTGAAGATCCCCAAATATAAACAGTATTTAGGAAGCGTTAAGTTCTCGAACCACCTTTTGTCCTGATGATGTCTCTGTCTGTTCTCAGTGACAGAAAATGCTTGTTACATAGTTTGTTACTGGACATTACTGGACAATAAAAAGTGGATTGGACTACGGACGGAAGTAAAAAGCACAATTGTTCGCCAAGTAGTCCAATCGCCAATCTAATCTGCTCATCTCGCCTTTTGTGTTTCTGGAAGTTGATTGAATCGTTCAAACGAACTACTCATAATGCTGGAATAAATCCTGATTACAATTATTTATAGTTTTTATTTCTCATCGTAATTTCGTCGTACTGTCAGGTTTCGTGTAAACTTTTCAAAGACTTAATCCCAGTTTGCGGATCCAGTCCAGCCCCGCGTCAGTGGACTCCAATGGCGTGTACTCCAGCCCAATCCAACCGTCGTAGTCCAAGTCCTTTATCAGGTCGAAGACGTATTTGTAGTCAATTTCGCCTGGAGTGTCGGGTTCGCTTAAAAGAAAATGGATGAATTGCCTCAGTGTAGTAATCAGGCAGCCATTTCAGGGACTTACTGACGCCCTGGAACTTGTGCTATTTGAATGTGTCCTGGAAGCATAATCATAATCTTCAAATTAATACTTCATCATCCAAAAGTGGTCACTTTTATTAACTTACCGACGTATGGCATCAACTCTTTAATCCGATGCGTGATACTTCCATGAATTTGCTGCAAATGGAAAACGTCCAGCTGAAGACGAATCAGAGGACTGTTCAAAGTCTTTATGATGGAGAAAGCTGTCATAAATAGAGACATCAGCAGAATTAAGACCTGTTTCGGGTGGCATCATACTTTTGCTATTACCTGCGTCAAAGTCGTTGAGAATGTAGTCGGGAATGGTGTATCTATTGATGGGCTATAAATGTCAAATTAAAGTAGTATTTGACATGGGTCACAGTGTAAGCAATTTAATTTGGAGCTCCATGTGAGAAAACCATGCCTCGATAAGCGCCGTGATTCCTTTCTCCTCCAACATCGGAAGCAGTTTCCGTAAGTTGGCCTCAAGGGTCTTGTAGCAGGCGTCTTTGCTTAGAAGCTGACCTGTGGGCATTTTCCCACTCATAAAGTGTATCCTAGAACAGAAAGCATAAATTAAACTTGAAATCTAACATGGCCACACCGTGGAATTTCGTTGAGTTTCTTTTTTACATGTGTTCGTACTTTTTACAATTGAGAATGTCCGCTACTCGAAATGCTTGTGCTGCAGAATTTTCGAAGTCCTTTTCTCGCCCTGGCAGGGCCAAGTATCCTAGCTCTCCGGTTTCTCCTACAAATGTTCGACACTTTTACTGGCACGTATTGCAAAGCTCAATGACAAATCCTCACAGAGTCTTGAGACTTGGCAGGCGTCAATTTTACCTGGATACGCATTGATGAGGATTTGTTGCAGTCCGACAGACTCCTTCATCCTGGCGTATTCATTGATATCAATGGCGTAGAGAAACGCAGCCTCCACACCTTTGAACCCAGCACGACTCGCTGCGACCAGACGTTCCGGAAATGAGCGCTTGTCCTGGTACAAGAAACTCAAGTTTGCACAAAGTTTAAGGTGCGTTTTGGACATTTCGTACAATTGTCACTACAAAATAAATCAGATGGATCAGATACAGCTGACTACAGAATGGTACGCGCATGCATCAATTTCATCTCTTAATCTACTGTCTAGTCCAAATCCCGATCACGATCTCAGTAGCCTGCTTTTAGTGATCTCTTTACAACAGTGCATACGATACGTGTAACATGTGTTCAGTGTTTCTCATTACACGATTGCATAATCCTTTTGAATATCTCTTGTGTAACAAGCGGTCGACTTTCTTTCCGTATGATCGTGCGACCAGCAAGTGCTTCATACTTATCATAACTAATACAAATACCGTAGATAAAATTGCAACCCAGATATTAATTTTCACGGATCCATAGAAGCCAACACATTTACAAATGTGTCCTTCAGAAAACAGAAAATGCTTAAAACTTTGACCTGGCCTCGGTCCTGTGTGTGTTGGTCAGAGCCTCGTCACTGTCAAGTTCACGGAGAAGTTTGTCTCAGAAAAGAACGGATTTAGGATAAGGATAATGCAGTTAATAACACACTAATTCGCCAATACTAATTTTTTTGCGCACAAGAAACAAAGGAAGATTTGAGAGTTTGTAAAAGCTCATTGGAGCATTTCTGCCTCGAATTCGAAGGCACTTTCCTCTGTGTTCGTGTCGTATGAGTAATGGCTGCAATTTCGTCTTGACTCTGATAAAATGCTGTCCCCGAGTTAATTGTCGTTCAAAATTCTTCAACACAACAGATTTTAACTTAAAGCTTGCAAATATATCTTAGCCTGTTTTACAAAGCGAGTGCGTATCTAATTAATTCCGCATTTTACAATTTACTGCAATTGATTCGACTCTCTTCATTGAATTTGAAAACCAACTTGTTGGACTAGGTAGAGGCTCGCCATTTTATGATATATCCTAACCGATGATAATCGTCTATTAAATTACCTTTCCTGTTGGCTAATATTTTTCAGTGAACTCCTGATACAACGGACAACGGATGAGCAAACTTGCACTTGATCTGCCAAATACTTGATACAGTCCAGCGAATTTGGTGATTCATCGTTATCTCACCTTGAGAGATAACCGTTGTTAGATTTCTGACTGCATTGATTTTATTTCGACAGCTAACTAGCTAACTAAACATTCTTCACTCGCATCGATCCGTCTCAGGTGAGAGCATAAGCAAAAATCCCAGTTTGTTATAAAAATCTATTTGCGTTATCCATTATATTTTTGCGTAGTTTGTAACAAGGGGATTTCTCTGCTCAATAATTAACTAGGGGCCAACTTGGTCTCCACGAAGAAGGATGAATTGCATTGAATTATTGATTCGCTCAGCTTTCGACGTGTTTACTCGAAGTTCGAAGTCACCGTCGAAGCTTTCTGTGTCCACGTCCGACCAGCAGAAGCTTCGCGAATTGCTGGGCAAATGCGGCGCATCGGACATAAACCTGCACGGTAGCTTGGAACTGCGAGCCACGAACGAAGGCAAACGGCCACCAGTCACTTACATCGACGTATTTGATCATCCGCTGTTCACCATCGGAATCTTCGTCATTCATCGAAATGCCAAGATTCCTTTGCACGACCATCCCGGGATGTTTGGCTTCATCAAAGTATTGTGTGGCGAAATGAAACTGACCAGCTACACAAAAGTGAAAAGCCTGAGCTCGTTTCAAGTCGCTGCGCACGAGGAGCAGAGCCTTCTAAATTCTTCCTCTCCAGTTGCGGTTCTCACACCAAACGAAAGGAACTATCATCAGCTGGACTACGTGAAAGGAGAAAACGACCAGTTCGACTACGCAGCGTTTCTAGACATCCTGAGTCCACCGTACAATTCTTCCAACGAGAAACCCGAGTGCAATTACTACATCCCAGTTAAATTAGCAGAGATGGCTGAAAAGGAGATATCAAACGAAGGAAAACCTTTGATGGAGCTGCGCAAGTGTGCATGTCCAAGAGGGTTTTACAATGACACAGCACCCTACTTGGGTCCGGATCTGAGAAAACTTTACAATGAGCTGAGGTAATTCGAAGGTGTGCAACGATTCTGTGATCGATAAATAAATAATGGTGGACAAGTACGAAAATCAATAGATTTAGTGCCGTAAGTTTTATCCTGTGATTTCTATGAAAAAACGTCGCGGAATTCCCAATCCCGTGAATTTTATATTAAGTTTTAAGTAAAAAAAAATGACAACGTCATATTCATGTTGTCCAATAATCCTCTTCAATAAACCAGTCATTTCGAATGCAATGCAATGTATTGTGTTCCACTGTCACTGTTCTTGTCCGGTCTGCCTTCCGGTTCCCGAAAAAGCTGCGTTGTGCTCCAGCTCCAGCCAAAACTTTCCTTCCGTCAGTCTTCCTCTTCATAGACAGCAATATTCTGTGAATAGTTGAACAAATGCTTAAGAATTTGATAATAAAAACGAAATCTGTCTGCATTTTCATTTACATGCGTACCATTTCAACGTAATGATCATCGCAGGGTTCTTCCAGTCCAAAATCTTTCTTATCAGCACCAGCTAACTTGTCGTTTGCGTCTTTCAGTTGAGGTAGAAAAGATTTCACCTGAGCTAAAAGTGAAGATGGGGGAACCTTCTGCGTCTGGGCACTGGTTTTGCTTGAATCTCTCATTAGTTTTGCAATCAGCACCTCCTTCTGAATGACCTCTACAGAAAGAAGCAGGGTTTAGATTCACACGGTAATATTCTATCAATCCCCAATCCGGCGTTGTCGCGATATCTCGCCAACGTCAGTCCCTTACTTTTCGTTTCACAATACTCCAGGTAATTCCTGTTCTGTGTCTGGGGTTTAGCTTTAGCGTCAGCATTCCTCGTTATAACTTGGCCCGTAGAGCTTGAGTTGGTCTCTTTTTTATCCATCTCCTATGGATTTGTAGACGGCAGAGCTGATGTGGAAACGGTCCTTGGCAAAGTTAATTATTAAAGCCAGTACTGTGTGCTTAAAATTCGAGGCCATTTTCTTACCCCTCGGGATTCTTGCGCCCTTACTCCGATTTGCGGAAACTTTTTACACACGTGCGTTGAAAATTAGAATGCAAGTGGAAATGGAGTTTAGTTGAAAAAGGCGCGTGACGGCAGACAAGTTGGTATGCTTCAGCGTATAAGATTACAATTGAAGTCCTTTTTGAGACTTGGCTTTGTAAATGTTGAGCAAAATGTGTTCGTATTGAGGTTAGAATTGGAATTTGGATGCACAAGAGATATTCTTGCAGTTTCTAAGATTGATTATGTACATTTCATCGTTGCTTCCTTAGATTATTTGACAAGCTAGCATCATCCATTTCGAGACTATATGTGCTTGCGATGTTTGCTTGGCCGAATTTATTCGCCAGCGATGTCCTGAAATCCTCCTGCAAAGGCTCCACGATCATAAAAGTTAGGGAGTCAGTGGCTGGGTCCAAAAACTAAGCGGCCTTTTAGCGAGATTTGTTTTTGCGGAAATGTTTACGTCTCACATGTGCAATTTGTCACGGTGGTCTATGTTTTCTGGTGTTGAAAGCCAGTGTGCACGCATGTAGAATGTAGCACAAGTCCAGCGCTTGCCTGTGTTGCGTTCGCTCTTTCCACCTCACGTTCCTTTCGCCTTCTGTTTGCATTTTTACATGCCTTTCTCGACTGTCTCATCTCGACTATGCTGACCAGAATATTAAAAGATCAAAGGCGCCGCAACAGTGCATCAAAATTCCTACTTGATTCCAATGCTGTGAGTTGAATCAATCACAAACCAACAACTAAAATAAACAAAGAATTCTTCCAGATCCGCTTCACTACTGACAAACAAAGTTTACTAACCTGACGTAGGCAACAAACATCAAACAAGTTATCTTATCAGCGGGCTGTGTCCGTCCATTAAAATCCTTTGGACGTGGTTATCTGGTAAGTGAAGACCTCTGAGAGTTGTACCGCCTTTCATGTGTGCATAAGTGCGATAGAGTGTACTAATATACTTCGATTCAAACAAGCAAACATTATACCAGCTTCAGAAAGTTTGTTAGGGGGGGTTTGGGGTTAAGTTTAGAAATTTTATGGCCCAGGCTTAACTTTATTGATCAAGCGATGACGGGTGCATTCGACGTGATATGGCCCTTGTAAACGTTATCGACAATTCAAACCTAAAATGAAACGGTGCTTTCAAATTTAGGTGTTGGTATGGATGGCTGAAGAGTCCTGTGGCAGCTTCGGCTTGTTAACAGTCAACCCAGCCAGGCCGGTTCCAGCTCCTACACCTCAAACAATTAAGACAACCTCAGAATCTCAAGAAATTCAAACTTCGACGTCATGGTCCTGATCTGTCGCTGAACCAATGTAAATGAAGATTTAAAAAACATCACGATGACCGTCCCGGGAATTTCATTGGAATTCATTCTCCTCTTCGGCCTCCTTACCTCCCAAGGTTCATTGCTTACTGGTGCAGATATTCATCCCAGTGGGATAATTTTGGATGAGGGAAGTCGAAACACTGACAAGCAGCAATACCTCAGCAAGCATTGGGCTTACATCATCAACAGCGTTCCACCTTCAGTGCCAAGCTTTACAAACAACACTCTTGTGAAAACCAATTCTTTACTGGTGGAAAAAGGCACGAAATTTGGCTTATTTCTAAGAAAGTTTGCTGAATTGGAACTTGGCCTGCAGGAAACGAAGGTGAGCATAATCATTATCGAGATGTCCAGGACATGTTTCTATAGACTTTGCCTTTATCCTGACAGACTGCATACGAATCAGTTTCATTTGACGCAAAGCAAGCAATAGACCCACTGGGGCAGGTTCAAAATCTCGCCAGCAAATTTACTGAAGAGATGACAATTTATCAAGATGCCCTCGATCGAATGGTAGCTGCTGTAAAATTAAGTTATGAAACTTACGGACAAGATGGCACACTACCTCTTTGCTGTGATACAAGTCTTCAAAGCTTTCGGTAAGCCTTAAAGGCAAAGTTTAAGGTGACGATTCACGTTAACTCACACTAATATAATTTTTAAGTTTCGACGATTATTACAAAACTTTGGTCAGCGCATCTTCGCCATGTTGGAGTAGACCGATTGGCCAGAAAAAGATATTTGTTCCTGGAAAAACATTCAGCGATGGTGAGATTTACGTCTTGGCTTGAATTTCAATAATTCAATTTTCATTGAATTTCGTACTTTTACATCATATAGTCCTGCTGGACAACAATGACCGACTTCCTAATCTAAAGTGGCAATACTTTGTGTCTCCCGACGGCGTCCAAGTACAATTTCCTTCCAGCAGACAAAACTGCCCAAAAGAAATTGAAAATAGAAAGACTGGAAAGCCAGCACCTGAGCGAAAGTCATGGCTTATTCAGAAGTCAAGCAGTGACTCACAAATTCATAAAATCATCTTCCTAATCCAGTTGGATGAGAATACGGACGCATTCATCATAAAGTCTATCAAGAACATTGGTAAGAATAAATGTGCCATAATATACCGAAATGAAATTTTTGTCATCGTGTTGTCTATTCTTTTTCTCTTCTTGATTATTTGATAGTATTCCAATTGTTGAAACTGATGGATGAGTCCGATGAGATTGGAATAATTAGCTCTGAATCCGACCAGCTGTGGTCTAACTTCATTTGCGACCAAATGCTAAAAACTTCTTCGTGGACAAGGTTTCAAATCATCAACTACATCGCCTATCTGGAAAACCGTTACAAAACTACAAGCGCACCTCGTTCCAGTCTCGATGTCAATGAATCAGATACAGACGACACGTCCAAACCTGACCACTACGCAGGTCTGGAGAAGGCAATTTCAATGGCTTGTCAGAATTCGTCCGAATCGTCAAGCATGTTTCCACCGTGTGCAACAACAATAATTCAGCTGTCATCATCTGGAATTGATATCAACAAATTCCAATTGCAAACCTTAAATGTGAATTGTCCGGTTTTTATCGAATCACTTTTTTTGAAGCCTTACAACCAGTCTGAACAAGAAGTCTTTAGAAAAACAATGCAAAATGTTGCATCGAAAAATATTTGGAGAGTGCAAGTTTATTCAGTTCAACAAACTGACCCGACTGCCTTCGCAGAGAAAGTGGCTCTACAGCTAAATACTAAAAAGGAATGGTGGTCATTCTCGGACATTTTGAGCCAGTTTCTGCCTCATGAAAATAATTACTCTCAAAATCTTCGCGAATTTTCACTTCCGCATTGGAACCCCATTTCAAAAGGTTAGCTACGAAAGCTCAATCCTCGAATAACACTCATAACTATTCTGAACTTTCCTCAGAGCTGGTCATCGTTGCGAAGAGATTTGTGTTCCACAATGGGAGACCGCTTGGCCTGAGTTCGGTTGAAATTCCGTTAATGGCATTCACACAGCATTTATCGACATTTGGTGACAATGGTAATATCGTGGATCCCAGAAACTACGCGTTTCTGATTGAAAAAAACGGTATGGGCGACTGGTGATGCGATCATTCTTAAAACTAATGAATCACTCATATTTGATGCTCGTTTAAGTCTAGGGGATTTCTTTTTCTAGGCAAAATAATTATGCACCCCGCATTTGGGAAGCCTGAACAATCAAGAGGTCTATTTTCCTCCGTTTCGATTGAGCAGGTGGAGGTTTACAAAGGGTTTCCGGCCCTGAAGAAACGACTTCTTTCCGAAAAGATAGGCTGTGCAAGCCTGCGGGCTGATAGTGACAGTACTTGGGTAAGACTTCAGTGTGCACTGACCCTTAGAATGCTCTGGCCTGATACTTTATTTACTTGAACGTGTGCTACTGCAGATAACGTACACTTGGGCTAATAGCTTCAACTATGTGATTGTCCTGGCTCTGTTCGGAGAAAGCGGTGGCTGCAGTCCTGCAAGACACGAATTTGTTCTCGAAAAGAATGCACTGAGCACAAACGAAATACAGCACCATTTGCTGCTAGATAAAAATATTTGCTGTCGTAACCAGTTGGTTAGTCTAACTAAAGCTGGGCTGTACCTGGCTCCAAGTGCGTTTGTCAGACCAGCGGACATGGCTCGTGATGAATCGACGCTGAACTTCAAGCGTTTGCTATCCCTGATGGCGTTCATTGGAGACCACAGTGGAATGATACAAAATCCACGAGGTGAATTGAAACCATCAGTGAAGCACCACATTGGAGTGCTCGCTCCAAGTGTACAAATTTGGAAGCAGAGATATTTTCAATCTGATTGGAACAAGTACGTTTTAAGGAGGTACTTAACTTCATATTCTACATAAAAATGATCGAATATAAATTGCTGGCTTGACATTTTATGATAACACATAACATACACGCGTTTCTCTTTAACAGGTTTGCGAGCGGAGGTGCTGGAGCTTTCCTGGTAAGTTGTAATCATTTTGTTCAGAAATGTCTTAAATGTGAGAGAAGTAACAGAGTGTGAATGGTTTGTTTTCAGCTAACTTATCCTGGACACCGCATATCATCTGGATATGCTCCAAGTTCTGCCAAGTGGTACACAAAAGCCGTGAATGGGGACGGCAAACTTATATTCCTTCAAGCAAAATTTGACACACAAGCTGGGATTCCTATTGTTACAATGAGCCAAGCTATTAGTGTGGATCTGAAGACTCCTTTCAGTCGAGTACTGCACAAGACTCCAGTGGCTGTTGTTGCAGCGGACCTTCATGCTGGCTTCTTGCAGAAACTTTTGGACGACCTGCTTCCCGAGTGCAGGAATCAATCCAGTCAGAAAACATCTAACAAGAACTCTAACTCAAGCTACACTGGAAGCGGTCATACCAGATGCTTTCTGGTTGATGAGAGCGGGGTAAGTGACCAATAAATTACTCCATTAATGTCACGGCACCCGGTGTCTAAGAGAATTTGCTCAAATAGTTTGTGGTATATCATCCTCATTTGATTGGCTCCGTTCACAAAACTTCGGAGGTGCATTTAACGCAAGTGGAGCCGTTGTCCGTGATCGACATCTTACAACAATCACAAACGAATAAATCAAGACTGAAGAAGTACGTGTGTCACAAAATCAGCGAAACTTCCGTCACACAAGGAAGTCTGAAAAGGATGTACAAATTCCTGCTTAGTGCAAGCGGAATAAGCAAGCAGCACGGAGAGCCATGTAGCATGTATTTCATAGTTCCTGTGCCAGAGACAAATCTCATTCTTGGGGTAGTTCGGGAAAATTGTTCTTCACCGACAGCGTTTTGTCCTTGCAGTAGGGTAAGTCACGAATTACAGTTTTACTCCTGGTTACCCCTAATAGTTGATCTACATCAGCCGTCAATACATTTAATTTTTACTTTGCAGGTGGATAACTTATGCTTGAATTGTCTCCGGATGGAACAAAGTGATTGTGAATGCCCCTGCGAGTGTCCAAGAGAGCCAAGTTTCTGCACAAGGAAGAACTTCGAGGATTTGCCTGAGAATATCGTGCCGTGCGAATTTCCTTCCGAAGATCTTCCCATGGTCGCAGTGGACGCTGGAGGAAGTTGCCAAGGAAATGAGTCACAAGGGTTCAGAAATTTTTCGTGCGACTATGTGAAAGGATCCTGTACTTCCATTAAAGAAGCCGCGTAAGTGATGTTTTATGTCAAGCATTATTAATTTCTTCATAATAATTGTACTGAGTTGTCCAGTTTCTGAATCTGTTCCCTCTGTTTATTCTAGTATGTGCAAAGGCTCGTGGGATTGTGAATGGTGCCAGCTAAATTTCGCATTGCCAACATGTTTGACCTATTCAGACTGTTACGGTAAAATACAGCTTATGCTCTTTGACTTCTAGCAATTGGAGCTTATTGTATGCGGAAATATTTAATATTTTTCGCAGATCTTAAAGAAGACAACGCGCATCTTAAAGAGGCCGCCACCTTAGAAAATGGTTCTGCCCTAGAAGACAAAGACAATCATTCTGCCAAGCACGACTCACAGATAACAATGGTGCCAGTCCTGGTTGTGCTATCCGTCTTCATCGTTTTCATCGCACTTGTTATTTATTGCTATCGACATCGAGCTTTAACCGTCTCCGAGTCCCAACCAAACTTATTCTTGCTTCCATTACAAGACAATATGGTGGGCGTACCTGTCGTTCCAGACCAGGGTGAAAGTGACAGCGACGCCGACAACGTACGCCTTGTTGTGCCAGTAGCCAGAGTACGACGAAGACAACCCCCTGCCGCCATTCCACCTCCTCGAAGCCCGGTTGCAAGTAGCGTCGATTTGGGCTACTCCACAATGACTGAAACAGTATCAGAATGTGGAGCGGGCCCAGGTCCGTACTTGGGCAATGTGATCCCGCTCCCAAGGGCACGACCGTTAATTGCAGTGGACGCGAAGACACACCGTAGCCACAATTCTGACATCAATCAAGTCAACCTCACGACTGATGACGCCAGCGACCGTAAACTAGTAGTACTGCCGCAACCACAGCAATTGATGAATGACTGAAATTCAAGACACAACGGGTAAATATTTTATAAGTTCGTAACTCGATTTCTTCTCTATTTCTATAGGCAACGGTCTACTTAATTTATTCCTGACAAGTTTCTCTTCTACCTGTTCTTGTTTTAGCAGCTTGAAAAAAAAATACGAAAAGACTTAAACCCGAGTTTTGTATTTGTATCAAACGGTGAATAAACTCAACTTCTATAACTGTTTCAATTATTCTATTATAGCATTAACCTTAATTGGAAGTAGTAAAAATCAGAGGATTCGGAGAACTTTGCAAATTCAACGAATGTGCACCAGTCAAGTCAATATGTCTTCTGTCCCATTGTTTCATTAATCGAGTATCAGAACGTTTTCAACCACGACTGAAATAGATTTAAAGTAATACAAGTATTTATTGAGCTCAGTTAGGTATTCATTGCCACTAGATCAACAATTGTAATAAATACGCTTACGTACGAATGATAATGAAGACACACTTGAGGCGAAACAATATTTTATGCTTAACAGTGGATGGCCATTGGATTCATACAAGTTAAACAGATGTAACATTGTAACAGGAGAAAAACAATGGGATGGTCATTGTAGGGAGTGGAATCGAGGGTGGGACCCTGCAGCTGGTCTGAGTTGAAGAACGATTGAAGAATGAACGAACTAAAACGCATGTGTATAGTAAAAAAATATCTGCTAAAATTTATTTGGTAAAAAACCGAGCCATTCATTGTGATTGCAAGACTCACTAAACGACTGGAATGCCTACAATTAATTGTACGTAAGTGAGATCTGTCAAGAGAGAATGTCAGCTTAAACTTGCGTACTCGAGAAAGTTTATATCGCTTAGAGAGTAAGAATGCATAGTAATCACAAGTTCACATCGTTCAAGAAATGGCGACTAACGAGAGGAATATTCCGAATGATTCACAATTGTAGTGCTAAGCAAACGATCTTTTTGTGCAGAAAAGTACAATTATGGCCCACAAACTCACATTAGCGATTAAGTACGATGACGAACTCTACGATACGAGAGCGGAGCACGAATATAACAAAATATATTAAGGAAGGAAGAAATTATTAAGGCGATAAACGAAGTTAAGCTCTGTCACTGCTGTGCAGCGTGCATTCCTAAATTTTTAAACTTAACACACCACACGGAGAGAAAATCCCACAAATGGCTGTGAAAGTACTGGCCACTGGCGTTTTTGCTGCTTCAATTTTGTACTAATGTGAGTAGGCCAGGGAACCCAAGTATTGAAGATTACTTTAGAGCGAAGATAAAAGTAACTGAGCAACTATTGCGAGGTTAACTAAAGTAGTAGTGGACATTGTCACAATTATTGCTATAAATTTATCACGTCGAGAAACTGACGAAAGGGTCTAAAACAATGAATCAGCATGCAAAATGACAGACTTCAGGCATGCAAATTATTAATGCTAAAAAATTAATATAACTTAGACAAAGATATAAAAGGTTAAGAAGAGAATTGTAATTCTTTCGATTCGATAAATGCGTAATAAAAAAGAGGAAAAGAGTCTCAACAAGAGATTAAGTCTTTTATAAACATTAGCAAACTCCTGACGAAAACGTTCGGGGGAAAGAGAATCACAAATTACAAGATATCTCATTTCGTGCTGCTAAATTGATAAGATAAGAAAAGCGACAAAAAAAGGTTCTCTCATTACTGTTATTTTAATCCCTTGATTTCGCGATTCAAGAATGCGAGAATTCGGAAACAGAATATATTTCTGAACGTTGCAGCCGGAAGCAGATCTTAATTTCAATTGTGTGAAACACACAGTTTACGAAAGTGGAAAATACTAAAATAGCAAGTGTAACATCAGAGGGCACACAGTACATCAATATGTGTTCCTACAATTACCTACCGATACACTCAACGGCAATATTAAAATTAAGAAACTACAATCCCGAATCCAGACATAGTACGTTTGCTTACGCACATTAAAAGCACTGCACTTAACAATAACAAGAAAATATGATTGACAATTTGATTTGGTTTCAGTTCCTCCATTCTCAGCTTGTCTTTTGTTCGCCATTGAAACCGGATTCAGATATTTTCCCTGGTACACCAGTGAACAATTCACGTATCGATGATACTTGAGAACAACTGAACTTTCAGGATTAATAAAATCCAGAGAATGCCTCGGAAGCGTCACCTCTACAAATTGGACACGTTCGATTCGTCTGTGAATAGATGAAGAATAAATTAAACGATGGCATCAAAGGGTCTTCTGCATACGAACCTTAAGCTTAAGACATAACATACCTTAAGCCACTTGTCGACACATTTTGCGTGAAATTCATGGGAGCATGGCAGGACACGAAGAATCTGTCGTACTTCGAAATCGCACATACAAATGACACAGGATGTTTGTTCTGTATCACGGGACTCGGGAGTGCATCGACTCGATCCAACACTGCATTGATGGAATTCATTTTATTATAATTCCTATGGCTCGCACTTTTCAATTGAAGAACGAAAGAACTATGAAGTTACCTGTACGTTGGTAATTGTTCAATCTCAGCCTTGTTCAGTCCACGTGGTTTTGCTTCGCCTGAAATATTCGCGAGAAAGTAATGAATGCTAGACTCATAGTCGGTAATTAATCATTCTCGATTTGACAATTACCGAGGCGTTCCGCCAATGACAAAAGAGCTTCGTAGTTTTCGTTTTCGAATGCCTCGCTGACATTGTTCGAGGACGTGGAAGGTTGTTGATGAGTTCCTAGCAGTGGGAACGGGGTGTGATGATAAAGGTGGTGGTGGTGCGGGTGACTAAACATAGCTCTGCAAAATAAAAATTAAATGTACCATTCCCTTGCCCTCTAATGGCTACAGCATGGCATGTTCGCTACTAACAGGAAATGCAGGAGAAATCCGGGGTATGCTGTGGCAGAAAGTGGTGGCAGGAAACTGTGTGGCAACGGAGGAGGTGGCACTGGATTCGACGGTGGGCCTCTATGGCTCCATTGGCCAATACTGTTCGAATGAGGTTGTCTGGAGCTTCTCCGTTGCTGTTCCAGACCTTGTCGAGTCTGTAAAATTTCAATTGTTAATGACTATCCCTTTCAAAATTAACATTTCAATTATTCCTATTATATGAAGCTGCCCTTAAGTATCATGGCACTGACCTCGACGGGGAGAAACAATGGTGAACCATTTTGTTGAACCAAATTGTTGAAATATGCGTTATTACTACTGAGCATTGGGCCCAGGTTCGGACCAGCCTACAAACAAGTCACATCCATGAAATATGTGTTATTGATAAATTAAAACAATTGGGCTTAGACTTACAGATGGAAAATGGTGGTGGGTTGGTGGTGGGGCAAACGTTTGTGGTTGAAACAGCTGCTGTCCACCATAGGAGGGGAAGAAGAATCCTCCGGTGGCATTGAGTGAATTAGGAATGTGCTGTTCAGAAAGGTTAACGTTAGCTTGCAAATAAAGCCCTACAGACGACAAATAATTACCTGACATGGCAGCAAGCATGGTGCTCCTGTGGGAGGTCCACCCCCCTGAGCAGGTTGATGGCAGTAGCTAAAAAACCCTGGTCCAATTCCTTGCCGATGACTTCCAGGAAGAGGAGATACCTGTTAAAGGTGACAATAAATCTATAAATTATACTGTAACTAATGTGCTATGCATCCCTAAATTGTTTAATGGTAGTTTGTCCTCAACAAAGCGACAAGTTCTATCCTTCCAGCATCGCCCAAGTGCAAGGGGCCAATTTTTTTCCCGAAACCGGAAGTGAGTTCCTTATCAGACAGAGTCCTACAGCGAGATTACACAAGCTTACCGGTAAGCAAAGGAGCATAACTGCCACCAAGTTAGTGTTAAAAGGGCCCACAGCGGTAAAATTGTCCACTGTCCGAATCTGGTCGAGTTAAGGGAGAAAGTTAAATGGATATGTGGTCAACACACTCATGTGAAAGTGTTCACACATTTACGCGTAACACGAAGTGAACAGTGAACACAATGAACAGAACGGAGAGATGGACCAAGATACACTGAATGAGCTGCGAGAGGGTGAGGCGATACTGGATCGATAGCAACCAAGGTCTATTATGTCCTGTGCCTAGGATTTCCAAGCCGTACGCCAAATACGTTGCCTGAATGCTCGTCTTTCCGAGTCGGTTTTTAAACTCGAATCGACAGTTCATTGTGGAATGCATACGAGAGGATATAGCCCCCGAATATCTGCCCTTTTATGCTGAATCTTTTTAGCATTTGTGTAGAATATTTTCCAAAGATTTGCCTTTTAGAATGAAAGCGGAATTATGAACGAAGTCTGACAGAATGCAACGAAATGACCAGACTTTACAACCTTTTAAGAGCGCTGTGTACCTTGAAGGGCCGTTGTTAGCTTGGTTAACCAAAAAATCGCCCACACCACTGTAACTTCGTTCCAAGCGAGAAGTAAAGAAACTCACGAAGCCCACGACTTTCAGTAGATCATGAAATCTTTCAGAAACAGGAAGTATACGACAGATTCTTTGAGAAAAATTATGTATCTCAGTTTTTTGCTTTCTAGCGAATTAGCAAATCCGCAAAATGCATGTACGGAGCAGCAATGGCTAATGGTGTTTCTGGTGCGTGAGACTTTCCCAGATGCAAGCCGATTTTGCCAGACAGATGCATTTAATGTGCATTTTTCTTCTTCCTCACTAAGGGCTCCCTGCACTACTAACTGATGCCTGAGCTGCCAAGTGCACGGTCCAAGGGTGAGTTTACGGAATATGAGTCTGGGAAAAGGTTCAACGAGTCCGTATGTAGCAAAGGCAAGGCAGATTTCGTCATTTCTTATAAAGAAGTGCCTCCTTACATTTGCTTAATAAAACGAAGGGACAAACGAAGAGCTCGGAATGGAAGGGAGAAGGAGCAAAAAATCCCTACACAGACCTTTGCATCATAAATGCCATGGACGTGCTACTACGGCTTAAAGATTTTCCTCCCTCTCAAAACTCGGGACAGAAATGTAATGAATGTTTTTGAAGCTTGAAAGAAAATTTGGAAAAAGAAACTCATCTGAACCTTCTGAGCCTGAGCTGCAAAGAGATTTTGCTCCGTTCCTCTTGCCTTGCGAGTACTGCAGGCAAGCGGTGGAAGTAGAACAGCATGGCGAGGGGAGACTTTGAAACTTGCATTATTATGCATTGACTTAAAAATTGGGCAAATGAAAATAGGAACCATCGAAGGAAAGGAAAAGAAAGGAACCTCTCTTTCTATATTATATTTCTATATATGAATATTTGGCTAAATCAGTAAATCGATGGTAGAAATACGAATACGCTCAAACGTGGATGCCAACTTTCCAGAACGCCAATCCAAAATATTGCAGTCATCAAGACACAAGACATCGGAAAATATTATCAATATGCTCAAAAGTTGTGAAAACTGCGTAATTAACGAGCAGAACTAGCTAGATTTAGGTTAGCGAGTTTTAAGTATCTAAATTTTACTTACTTGGACTGGTGCGTGATGATGATGATTGTAAGGAAAGGAAGAGTAGCCACCTTGACTATGGCCACTAGTATTCACGTCCCTGAATGATCTCCTGGTGCTGCTGTAGTTTGGCGAGAAATTAACTTGATTGTGTCTGTTGTTTGGCTGATTGTAGGTACGCAGATGTCTTCTCGAACTCGGCCCGGGCAGCGGCGAACGCATGGTCGAGGCCGGGTTCATGGTAGTCCTACTGTCAGTTCGTCGTCGCTTTCTCGAAGGACTGTCGCCCTGCAAACAGAAATATTTGATATTGAATGATATTTATACGATATATTGATATTTAATTTCTGTGTGACATCATGACATGATGAACATACTTTGCGCCTGTCCGCTGTCGACGAAGTCTGTCCGTAACAAGGTGGTGAAGGTAGTCCTAGAACAAACGAAAAGCATGATGTAAAACACACAACGCGAACAAGAATAATTTGAGGGCCTAAATTTCAAGGAATTGAAAATGTACCTTCAGTGTGCATAGTAACAGTTTGGCCTCTTAAACTGCCCGATGTTCTCTGATCATTTCTGTTCGTGTGGGAGCTCGAACTTAACTGACGGTGCATTTGTAACTGGTTGCGCTGTCCGTCTCCTAATAATCTTTTTGGTGCTGATATTCTCGAAGTGAAATTTATGGGACGCTCGCAGTTGAAACGAAGACTACCGCTGTGGTCGTTTGTTTCTGTTTTGAATTCGGAAATTGTGGCGAGATGGGAATACTCTCTTCAGATATCTCAAATCGAAGTTAGCGAAAATGTACCTGTTATACGCACTGGCATCGGACTTGTACTGATACAGGCAATTCAACTCAACTTGAAAACCAGTTAGGAAGTCACTGCGTCAGGATTCAGGAAGCCCAGATATTTTCATAACTATTATTGCCCAGAGCTAAGAGCTAGAGAGCTTTACGAACACTAATCTTGATATCATAACGATATTTCCGTCCGTTGAACCGTTCGTCTCGGCACTTGCTTCGACATTATTTGCTGCATACGACGATTAACCAAGAATAAATTCTAGTTAACCGCGACAGGCGACACTGGCTAAGATCAGATTGGTAACAGGAGCTCACTTATTCAAGCTGAATCGTGGTGATAGTCAAAGTAAACACCGACGTGAATGTGAATCTTTTCGCAGTGAATCGTGTCGGTCGAGTCGATTGTCACAGAACCACAATGCAGCTGAAAACACAAGATGACGATGGTGGATCCACTAGCTACGGCTCCATTGCTGTTGAATTAGTAAACAAATAATGAATAAAAGAGGAAGTTGCTCTGATCCTCGTCGCACAACACACGCCAGTGATCTGCTCCCCAAGGTTGCCAAAGAGCAAATAACATTTTCTCACAACTGCACTCCACCACCACCAGACCAAGACCCTCATCCCGTGCAATGCATTGGGTTGCATTGTGCGTTGGAATTATGCGTTTACTGTTGTACGCTCAGCTCTTCCTTCGTGGATTCGCTTCCAAGTTTCTTGTGTGCAATGCTATGCTGGCCCTAACCTCGAAACAGGCACTGGGCACAACCGGTGATTGCAGTTGACTGGTGCCATCCGAACTGAGTCCATACGATTTCCACGACATTTTTAAAGACTCTCTTTCGTGGCCGTAGACAACTTTGCTTGCTGTAAACTTTCTTTATTCGGCAAAATTTGCTCATATCAAGGGTTGCTGTCAAGAAATTTGACATCAAAAAGTGGCTAAGCTTTGTGCGAGTCCTGATAGAGTCGGACCTCGAAAATCCTCTGGCTGATTTTTACGGGGCCAGACCGCCAGAGTCTATGCAGTACTTGGAAGGAGCAGACATACATGAAATCTCGCGAGTTTCCATCCTGCCACGCCACTTCCACAGCTCACGATACGGATGAGCTCTTCTGGGACTGCTACACCCTGCACCATCATTGAATGCTGAATCTTTGTATACAGGACAAATTCGACTTGGACTTGGCTGAACGAAGGGAAGGGTAGAAATGAAAGACTGAAATGAGACAGCCCGAAGCATCAAAAGCCGAACGTATGCACAAGTGCAACCTTAAGATGTAACACTGATTTCGCATTACAGCCTCGCTTGGTCGTGTAGTGTTATAAACCGACCCGATCAACCTCTGTTTTTATTTTTCCGCCATGCAAACCTTGTAGTGTTCCTTCATTTTATGTTTTCAACAAACCAAACGTTAAATCAAAAGGTTGACAGCATTCTACTCAACGAAAACTATATTGGAAGTATTGTGAAGAAAGACGCAAGACAATACACAAAATGTACTGATTAAACACGAGAAATGCATTCATCGATGCATCCTCATTGAAAGTCCACCAAAGGCTACATGGACAAAATCCGTGTATTTTGTCATTAGTAAATTCCATCCGACTCGAAGCGAAGGGACAAGCTAACAGCCAGCAGTCACAGAAAGGAGACATTCTCAATGAGAGTTTCTCATCCCGAGAAGTGGACAGTAAGCGTCGGATCGGATCTGTTCTTTGTTCAAACAGACTTCGTTTCGTGTACACGCCCGGAGTCTCATAGCATTGAGATTGGTATACAAGGAAAGCGATGGGTGGGTCGTGTTGTAAGGCGACCTTATAACTACAAACTGCGAACTCGAGGCTTGGTCACCAAACTCAAGAGTAAGTAGTTCATTGTGGTGAAAGTCACCACTCCAGAATCTTTGCGTAATTGGTTCCGGTTTTATGCCCAGAGTTTGGGTGCGCCCGTACATGAAATTAAGTCTCACCCGTTAGTAAGTCTCTTGTAACCACATCACGATAGCACATAAGCGACAAGTCGTTAGTTTCGACAGCCTTTGCCAAACTCTCAGAGCACGTTTGTAGTGCTATTCACTGACAGTGTTCTTCGTTCATTTTACTCGGTTTTCGATCCCCACCAGACGAAAATGGGTAAGTTCTCGTTCACTGCGCTATTCTGAGTTGATGCCGACTATAGCCGAGAGCCCAAATTGAGAAGCATTCGTTCATTGGCGAGCTTCACTCTGCGCGTGTACATGAAGCCATTGTTAGCCAGAGCAGAAGTTGCAGGCAATCAGGTTTCAGGGAGCGTGTGCAGTTAATGCTGGCTGAAAACTGTGGGGTAAGTGGTACAGTCGACAGTAGTACAGACATAACTGTCTGCTTGGGTTTCTATGGGCGCAGTGATGACGATGGTAAAACTGTTTCATAAGAGACGAGGCTGGGAGTGTAGGGAATCAACAAGAAAACGTATAGGCTGCTTCTCTGTGGGCTTTCGTTCTACCTCTGTCTGTGTCGAGTTCACGAAATATTATTGAACTGTATGAATTGTGTAGCTGATTCTGGTTCTGAGTACGAGCGGATCATTGCTGGCTTTCATTCGCTATTGCCAGAAGAAGAAGAAGCAAGAATGGAAAGTAGTATTCAGGTTCGTCAGGTTGCATTGTCTACTGCTCCTTGATACACTAAGAAATATTAAATTGTTGACGAAAACTGCTTAAAATTGTGTGAATAATCACTGATAGGGTCTCATGGCCTCGTCGACCCCGTCCTCGAGATCAGAGTTCATCGTTGGCGGAAGATATCGCCTCGTTCGCAAGATTGGATCCGGATCTTTTGGCGACATTTACTTGGGTATCAACATAACAAATGGAGAGGTACGTCTTCAAGATGGAGGCCACAGCCTTTGTCATTTTAAGTAACTTCTTGGAAAGCAGTTCCCTCTAAAAATGCTCTTAGCTGTAGATAGGAGCGAAAAAAGTAGATTTTGAGGAGTAATTTCAATTCTGATTTCTGGTGCTTTACAGGAGGTTGCTGTGAAACTAGAGAGCTGTAAGGCTCGTCATCCTCAGCTGCTCTATGAAAGCAAATTGTACAAGATCCTACAAGGAGGCGTCGGTATTCCGCACATTCGGTAAGGAAGTGGGTGAAAATGTGCTGAAAACAATGCAACCTATTCTTAATGTCATAGGTCACAAAAGTAACATTAACGTAAGTAGAGCGAGAGCATCTCGTTTCATTGCCAGCAGTAACAAGTTCACATTGATTTTCAAGTCTCATCAATCAGAAGTTTCAAAAAATCGATTCTGCACCGTTGGGATAAGTATAACTTCCCCCTTACGCCCTTCAGGTTTGATAGCTAATCCAAGGTCTACCGTCTATGACGGGCCTGTCGAGTCATGATTCGTACACGGTACCTGAAGCTCATGTATTACCGTAGCACGGTGCCTTAAGCTTGCAAATTAATTACGTTCATTAATTTTGTTTTCTGGTAAAAACCGGCCTTGCTTTTTTTATTTTATTCGCATTTGAGTGCTAATGTAAGGCCAGGCGGCTAGTTTCTATTACGTCGGGTTTGCACCGTCTTCCAATTTCTGCTTGTCTGGTGGTAAGTCATTAATTATTTTATAGAGGGCAACAGGCAGAAGCTTTAACGACTTATGACATCACTGGCCGAAAGATTCCCTAATGTCCCATTCCAGGTGTGCAAATTATAATGCAGCGATTCTTAAATATGCGCCTTTGTAACTTGATAGATGGTATGGACAAGAGCGAGACTACAACGTCTTAGTCATGGATTTACTCGGGCCATCCCTTGAAGATTTATTCAACTTCTGTTCACGACGTTTTACAATCAAGACAGTTCTCATGTTGGCGGATCAGATGATCGGCCGTGTGGAGTACATTCACACCAAAAATTTTATTCACCGCGACATAAAGCCAGACAACTTTCTCATGGGGATTGGTCGTCACTGCAACAAAGTGAGTGTTCAGTTTGGAAGAATATTGCTACCGCAGATAGACCAAATGTTGACCTAAAAATTTACTTTTGCAGCTCTACTTGATCGATTTTGGCCTTGCCAAAAAGTACCGAGATTCTCGCACTCGTCATCACATTCCCTACCGTGAAGATAAAAACTTGACAGGGACGGCTCGCTACGCTTCTATTAATGCTCATTTGGGAATTGAGCAAAGGTGAGTCATCAATTTGTTAGTGATAAACTGCATTTTGTAGCAGACGGAACCTGAAATTTCAAGTCGCAAGTATGAGAGAAGATGAGATGAAGACACATTAGTTTGACTAGCCATGCCATGAGGGCCATAATCAAAGCAGAATTTCAGTTCAGTGATTAGTCTTACAGCACAGACAGCTATTCTTAAATTCAGTCCGGAGAAACTAGAATTGCTTTGTGGTGCATAGATTACAAAATTGCGTCACTAATCGCACTAATGACTAATTCACAGCCGCCGTGATGACATGGAATCGCTTGGATACGTACTGATGTATTTCAATCGTGGGAGTCTTCCATGGCAAGGGTTGAAAGCAGCTACCAAGAAACAAAAGTATGAGAAAATTAGCGAGAAGAAGATGTCGACTCCTGTGGAATTGTTGTGCAAGGTAGGCCCAAAGTTCTAATCTCCAGCTTGAAGTGTGCTTGCTTGAAGATAGTGAATTCGTTACACGGTTGACCTGTTACTAAGCAAGAGTATTTCCTTGCAGGGCTACCCCGCCGAGTTTGCGATGTATTTAAATTATTGTCGCGGTTTGCGTTTCGAAGAAGTTCCAGACTACATGTATCTCCGCCAACTCTTCAGAATTCTGTTTCGTACATTGAACCACCAATACGACTACACTTTTGACTGGACCATGCTGAAACAGAAAACCGCGGCAACCATGGCTGCCAACACTCAGTCTCAGCCGTCGCAGCCACCGACGAAGGTTACGGTCCCAGGCGCCACAACTGGAGGTGGTCAGTAATGTAAATACTATACTGCGTACGAATAAGTTCACTCACATGCTTTTATCTCGCGTACCACAGTATACAAGCAGAACATTTCTACAAGCTAAACTAAAGTTTAAACTGAAAGCCGTTTTTTAAAGCAATCCTATTAACGTGAATTTCTGATGAAGAAGGCTGGGTTAACACGAAATCCAAATTGTACCGTAAACCGAACAAACTTTAACAATCGTAATGAATAAATGCAAGTATTTGAATATGTAATTGTGAATAAACTTAAACCAGCTTCTTTTACTCGACCAGTTCAACAACTTAGGATATGGTGAACAATGTAACTGGAAACTTACTAATAATCTTGCTCATCTTTTTGATGTCATAATTCCGATCAATTTAAGTTGGTATTGGGTTTTTATCATCTCTCGTTTTCAGTCTCACTTTTCTGCATTTTGTGAAGGATAGAACAGGAAACACCACTCTACGTTCAAAACCATACTTATTTGCCTCAATTTAGCAAGTCTCACATCCACCCTTGAATGCTGAGTCACGAGAGCTCCTACTTACGTGCAATTTAAGTCTACCTTGACCGCGGTCTAGTTCGTTTGCAGACCATGCTTCCTGTTCATTTGGCGTGCGAATTAATTCAACCCTTTCACATTCTTAAGTCCGTTTCTTGCGACGCACTCTTTCGAATCCACATCGATCCGCAACTAAATTTGGACAGAGCCAATCTATTCAACTGATCTGGAAGCTTCTTTTCTCTTGCAGTACATGGATTTACAATTCAATTTAACATCAAGAGCATAGGCTCCAATATTATAGCAGACTTCTAGAAGATAAAGACTGGTGAAGCCGTAGCCGGCTCCCATCATGAGTCATGTGGTACAATGGCAAAGTAGGCAAAGGAGTGTCGGCGAACGCTGACGCTCCATAGACATTCAGGATTCTAAAGTGATGTATAGCCAGCTTTTTTCACCCCTGGGATTGTCTCCAGTGGCCTGCCTTACGGACAAAAGCTGCCGTTTCTAAAACGGTAAGGAAAAAGCGAATGTGAATGAAGACAGATGCCTCAGCAGCTGTAAATCAACGAACGAACCCAAGATCTGAAGGAACATACAAACTTTCGCGATTACGGCCTGTTGCCTGATTCAAATGCATTTTAATTAGTAGGCTCAAAAACTGGAGACAGAATTTTGTCATCGACAAAGTGAGCCAAAAATGAATGATCTACGGATTGAAGATGGGATATTCTTCGGAAACTCAATGCATTCATTCTCTTCCCATCATTCTCATGCTCATCAAACTGCCGACGGAAAGCGGGTGGTGCAGTTCGTCGCGGGGCATGGGGGCTACCTTGACTCCGGCCATGCCGCCCCTAACATGCAGGGTTGGGTCGCCAGATTTGTCAGGTCTCAGATCTCAGAAATGGGTGAGTTACAACAAAGGCTTCGTTCCACGTAGTATAAAGTATGAATGCTTCCAAATGAACGAGCGCTGTGATTTGTTTTCGTCTCAAATGGTTCACGGGCATTTTATCTCACCTGCATTGCAGAAGGACTTTGGTGAAATGATGGCCCAGTGCATCCCTGCAAAAACTTACACGATACACATGTAAACATGTCCAGGCGACCATGTGGTCGTTGGCATTGACTCCCTTAATGAGATCAACGGTGGTTAGTTTAGTTAGTGCATGGCTGGACTTGGCCAGACTTATCTCCCAATGGTTTCACCGCAAACGGCAATCTTGCCGTGGCGTTTGTCTAAAGCTTAAATTCATATCCCAGGCTTGACCGCTAACCTGTAGTCAGTCGCAGCAAAGTCGGCCGAACCATCAACCAAGTCAACCATCACGGCCTTCATAATAGAATCAGCTGTGTTGTGCGACTCTTTTTGCTTGCAGCAGAGCAGGTTTAAAGTATGGCTCGGATATTTAAAGAGGCCAAGTTACATAACGAATCTTGGGTGAGCTCTAGCGGTTAGCATGATTATGGATGCATGAATGGATGTTCGGGCTGCTGAATACTTAATACTACGTGGAACATGCAATAAGTAATAGTTGTGTTGCAATGGAATAGAAGGAGGAAAACTATACTTTTATATTTTCTTTCATTTTATTTTTATTCAGCGAGACAAGAATTTTCTTCGCATGTATTTAGTCTTCATCGCCACAGACTACAGCATTGGATTCACACTACAGCAAGAGCAGATTTGAGTCTCCTGAAGAAATAAAAATACTCCAATACTACCACATCACTAGAGTGCTGCTATTTCGACCAACTTACTAGACGAGTCAGCCAAGAAACGAAGGTTCGGTTTCCAAATGTTCGGTTTCAGTTCTTAAAAAGGTCAGAAAGGCATAGCTCTATACGCATCACCAACAAGACTGACTTACTTTATCAAGAACCAACTCTACGGAATTTTTCAACACAAGGCAAGACTCCTAGTTTCCAACCTTCGCTGCAAGAACCCGAACATGTCTACTACTCCTGCTCCAAAGCTCTAATACGAACCACTCCACGAATTCTCGCTAGCGACCAACACGAAGGCGAGGAAATATTTAGTAGGAGATTTCATATATATTTTGGTTCCTCCTGTAGTAAGTGCAGCCTTTTAGTACTTTTTGGAGACTCAAACCAGTCAGTTCCGTGGTAGTCGTCGTGCTGTCTCGTCAAGAACCAAATTTTCCACCCACAGCCATCTTGGATTGCTAAAATAGAGAACGAATTCGAAATATTTGTATTCCAAATTTGCCACCTTGACCCTTTCTCTTCTCTATTAACATTAAAAATAAGAGTTGGGAAGACAAGCCCTCTGCAGCATCAGAGTTTGCAATATTGTTCCTCCCTAAGCTAGGCACGTCAGGAGCTGTATATACACTGAACCACATAACTATAAAGTATTCATTACTTTGAGTCTGATTTGTTACTACATTTTCTAATTTGTGCACGTGCAAGCCATTAGTTACTACTTGTTACTTGTTTTTATAACAATGAGTGAAGAGAATGATACCTTCAAGCTCAATTCTACAACCTCAACGCCAGAGAGTAACAGTGCTGCTGTCGCCAACAATGATGAGATTGGGTTAAAGTTAAGCGGTGGAAACAATATTGTCGTCGCGGGGAGTGGCAATGGTATCGGTGGAATCGTAACGACATCCAGCATCAGTGGACTCTCCACTGTGGCTGCCACGACTATTGGAGGTTCGATCGGAGGACCACCAGACTTAGCACCTGTTTGGGCTTCACCACCACCACCAGGAACTGAGGACTACAACTACTACTTCAACTCGACGCTGGGTTTCCAACAAAATGGCTTCTATTATCAAAACTACGGTCCACCACCTCCTCCAAACTTGGGTAAGTTATTTGTGTCATCTCTTCCCCTGCTCCTTATTAATTGTACATATGTTTCAGGAATGACACAAAATGGGCCGTATGTTCCGAGAAGGTCACCTTTTCCTCAGCAAAACCAACGACATGCTGTGAATAGTGCTGGTGCAGGATTAGGAAGATTTCCTCCGAATTTTGGCTATCAACCGAGACAGCAAATGAGACCAGGGCTGAAGACTGGCAACTCTCTTTATGGGTAAATTTAGATGATTTTACATTATTTTTTCTCGACCCGAGCCTCAATACTGAATTAAGGTTTCGATTATGCACGTCTGTAGGTGCATAATTACATTTCAAAGTCAAAATTAAGAAAATCTTTATATGTTCGGTTAGGCCTTGAGACAGTGCACGACATATTAGCCAAACCAACTTGGAAAGCAAGTGAAATTTGTAATTTTTCAATTTAAGAAGTTTATCGGAACAGAAACCCGAGAAACAATTCTGTAGTGACGGCGATGACAAGTGAGTAATATTTCCATTTATTATTTGCACTTGCAGTAAACCAAATCCTGGCATGATGATGCAGCCATCGTTTCGTCGGGGCTTCACCGGAAAAGGATTTCAAGCTCCTTTTGATAATGTTGGACTTGGTACCGAGCCAGATCAGCTTTACCAGGTAAACCACTTTTCCTGTGCATCGTGTTTTCTTCTCAATGATAATGGAAGCAGGCTAGCAAGAAATTATGATACTTGTGAATTTCCAGTAATGTTATTTAACATGAAATTGGCATTTATTCCTAGGAGCGTAATGGTGCTGGGCCTCTTGATAATATGCGTTCCTTGGAGCAGTATCTATCTGAGATGATGAGAACCGGTGAACCGGACAACCGTGCTGGTAAGATCACACACCTAATGGTGGCCTCGACAGCTCTGGGGCTCTAGGACAAAGTCAAATGGACCTATCTTCCATACGACGTGTTACCAGTGTATCATGACATCACTTTATTGCATTATATTTGTAGCCAAATGGAATTATGCAACTGTGGGAGACGAGCACGTAGTTTCCGGTGGAGGTAGCTTTCTGTTGGATGAAATTGATCAAACTGGTGCTGCAACAGTTGTAACTAGCTTATCACCGCGATTGGGAATGTCTGTCGGAATGGCTGGTGCTGGTTCAGGCGTCGATGGCAATGAGCGTTTCTCGAGAAAGGTGTTCGTTGGTGGTTTGCCACCAGACATTGATGAAGGTGAGCTTGTGCTAATGACATTTCGTTTCCTTGCTGATAATACGAAATAACTGAAATTAAATCTGCCAATCACCCCAATTTAAATTACGTCTGCTAACTAATATTTAACATTGCAGAAGAGATAACTGCTAGCTTCAGACGCTTTGGTCCATTAGTTGTTGATTGGCCTCATAAAGCGGAGAGCAAATCTTACTTCCCTCCAAAGGGATATGCGTTCTTGTTATTTCAGGTAATTAACTATACAATACACGAGTATTTGACTCAAATCTTCTTAACTAATATTCGAATTCCGACTTCAGGAGGAAAGTTCTGTACAGCAGTTGATTGATGCTTGCATTCAAGATGATGACAAGCTGTATCTTTGTGTCTCGTCACCAACTATTAAGGATAAGCCTGTACAGATTCGACCCTGGAGACTTTCGGATGCAGATTTTGTTTTGGATGCATCAATGCCGTTAGATCCTCGAAAAACTGTGTTTGTTGGTGGAGTTCCACGCCCGTTGAAAGCAGGTAAGATACACGTACAACTATCAATGCAGTGGCCAGACGAATTCTTCTTCAGCCTCTGAAGTTACTCAGCCTATGCGTCCTTGTTTGTTCAGTCGAGCTTGCTATGATCATGGATCGTCTGTATGGAGGCGTTTGTTATGCTGGCATTGACACCGATCCTGAATTGAAATATCCAAAGGGAGCTGGAAGAGTAGCTTTTTCAAATCAACAAAGCTACATTGCTGCTATATCCGCTCGGTTTGTTCAACTCCAGCATGGTGATATTGACAAGCGGGTAATGATTTCGATTTTCTATTCATCTGCTTTCAAATCTTATGACCGTATGAGGAAAAATGTCTTGGACGTTGCAGTTACTAAACAGTTCAAGGATAAAACATTTTGCTTCCTTACTGAATGTGTGTCCTCTTGTACATTGTCAGGTCGAGGTGAAACCGTACGTTCTGGATGATCAACTTTGCGACGAGTGCGGCGGAGGAAGATGTGGAGGAAAGTTCGCTCCGTTTTTCTGTGCAAACGTAACTTGTCTGCAGGTATTTACTAAACATTCTAGAGCAATTCCGGTGAAATGATCGCAAATGCTAACGCTTGAATGTTTTGAACACTAGTACTACTGCGAGCACTGCTGGGCTACTATACACTCGCGCTCAGGACGAGAATATCACAAACCACTAGTTAAAGAAGGTGCTGATCGTCCCAGGTCTTTGCCTTTTCGGTAAATTGAATCAATACAAGCGCATTAAACTTTAGTTCTCAGTATACTGATTGTCTGTTTCGTTCACGCAGTCCCAACTACTACAGAAGATTAGTCGCCGTTAACTCGCAAGTCTAAGGAAGCAAACCCAGCCAGCGTCGTTTCTTACTTTCAGATTTTAGCCTTTCTAGCCTTTTTAGTCTTCTTTGAATTCAGAGTTTATAATTTTAGCATGCAATATTAGGGTAGTGGGTTGCGATTTTGTAGACGCATTTCAATATGAATGAAACTTGAACTCCCTGAGCATATTTTGTAGTGATTTGTTGTACCTCATGTGTTTTCTAGTTACTCTTGTTACGGTTTTGATAAACGCTTCAAAGGAAAGTTTACCAGTTTTGGCGGAAATGTTTTGAGATAATGTTTTATATTTTAAGATTCAGCTGTTGACAATTGTATTCGCAGTTCTCTTTCTCTTAACGCCATCACAATTTTGTAGACCTGCTTACGCAGTCAAAACTTGCCTGTTTGTTTTGTAGTTAGCAACGCCGACTGACCACTAATTTAGAATACTTAAATAGATCGTTATCTGCGGAATAACCCGTGTTCAAATGACTTTGATAGTCAACGTGATTGAGACACTGA
Source organism: Mesaphorura yosii (assembly GCA_009869945.1). NCBI lineage: Eukaryota > Metazoa > Arthropoda > Collembola > Poduromorpha > Tullbergiidae > Mesaphorura > Mesaphorura yosii. The sequence continues at coordinate 43,461 of WIXG01000330.1, read as the reverse complement.
AATTTGCAACTGTTCAGGGGACTAACTGTTAGTCATGCTAGACAATCAAAACCTACAAATGTGCTACGAGAACTTTCTTTGGAGTCACTTCTTGCTCCACTTGTTTCGCCTACTAGTTGGTTTACGGGAACCTCTGAGCATCGTAGATGTTTTCTATTTTGAATACAATTGGTTCGGGTACTCTTAGTTTTATCACCCTTTTGTAACTGCAATCGTGTGTAACGGTACGGAACGTTGGCGCTTGAGTTGAACCTGCTATCGGAAACCTTCTTCGGCATTAGCATGTCGAGTCTGAATCAAAGCTTCTGTAATTTGTGAGCAATCTTAAGGCTAGTCATTGTTTATGGTCAATTTTTAAGAGTTGAATTTTAGTTTTTTTTTTATTAACAACTTAATTATGCCATGGTGCCATTCAGTGGTTCTCACTTACGTAACGAACGATCGGGGTTTAAGTCGTTTTGAAAATCTGACTTTCGCATGGCACCCATTTTATACTTTTTATTTCGATGATAATTTCTAGTGTCGGTTATCTTTTGTTTCCTGTCCTTTGTTTTACACCCTTCTTATGTCCTGATTTTAACTGAATACATTATATTTTTATGTCAACTACTTTCAGTTGTGTTGAGCATGGCTTCATTTATCGTTTACTTCATCTGACGAACTCCTTCGCCTGACTCTTTCTATCCGCTAATTCAGCTAAACGTCGCAAATAGGCATGAGAAGTATTTGCTTGCGACTTTAAAGACATCCTCCGATCGACGCAAACTCTAATTTGATACTAGCATACAATTGGTGTTGATAGTACTTTTGTCCTTTTAGTTTATCCGTCCATTTGTTCAACCATTTAACTTGCAAACCAAAATCAAGAGGCTAAGCAATGCGTGACGCGTGCGTATGAGTAAGTATCGAGTCTCAAATTGTCCCTCACGAGAGTCGAGTGTTATGAAGACTACGACATGAACACGAACTGTAGTGGCCAGTATTTAGAGTACGCTTCATCTAAATCTAAATGTCTACGAAAACTAATTAGATTGCCACGGTTCGGTAGTTTTACACGTTATTACATGCATTATTGTGATTGCTTCAATCAGCCAACTATTAATGTCATGCCAGAGTATACTTAGTATCTTAACGTTGTTGACACTTCTTCACTCGAATACAATAACTAGCACTTTGTTTTCCACTTTTTTTAAACAATAAGTGTGAGATATGAGACACGGATGCAATCGGAACAATATTGATGTAAGAATGACCAATGCTTGCACGTACCCTTCCGGTACGACAAGTTAAAACTACTTGTAAGTCTTAACGTTATTACGCTCCCACTGATAAGCAACTAGGAACAGTCGGCACTTGATTGAGGTATTTTCATAACGCGGATAGCAAGCAGATTGCAAATGCAACGACTCTACAACTATAGAAGAGAACCAGTTTGTCGAAAACTCACATGGAAAGATTGATGATTGTATCAGACACTCGTTTTCGCTTAACTGGCCACCGCTTGCGATTGTAATGGGAGCAGTTTCGTTATAAAAGTCGCATTAAGGAGGAAAGTCATATTATTTTCTACATAGAAACTTGTCGGTCTCAAATGTGACTTTTGAACACTTTTTAGGTAGAAGCCTGTCCAGTGCAGATACCCGAATGATTGAGAACGTGTAGCCATTTCTGGAAGTTTTCCCCATTTTCCCATATGCAGAACAATTTTGTCTAAGTTATTAAAGGAAGATGCTAACTGCAGGAATGTAGATGAGTAACGCTGCGCTTGTGTCGAATGCGACAACTGCAAGCAGAATCGTTTTATGCAAGATGGACTTCTCAGTCGAAGCCACTGCAACAATTGCAATTCGAATGCCGTCATTGTTCAAATACTACGAATTTTGATTACCAAAATATTGTGCTTACATGTCTTCATAGGGCGTTAAAGACTATTACAATTCTAAGTATTGTCAGTCATTATAATACTGTGTAATGTTAAAGCACGTGACATGGCTCATTACTACACGATTGTTCATCATTAATTTTAACATATTATGAGATTTCGGACTATCACAGTAATAATGTTTGTCTCTTCTGCGACGAGTATGGTAGCTTACAACGTTAACTAGGTGTGTAGCAAAGCAATCCAAGATGGTTACCGAATGGTACTTTACTAAGCGTGTAGTAATGGAGTAAGGAATCTGCTGCAAACTGCAGAGTGAAAGTGCATATCCTTTGGAAGGATGAGGCGCAGGAAATGACGAATGCCAATTTTGATGATTTGTGGATCTGCTGTACTGTTAACTTTTATATGCAAGTATCACTTTTGTAAGTTTTGTTAATCACCGAGCAAGCGCAATCAGCCATTGCCATGAATCACCGATCGGTGGAAGATCGTTGCAAAACCGTGTGATCTTATTCATCCAAACCAAACTAGCTCGTATTCGTCGTGGGTGGGCGTAGTGGTACGTATTTTGCTATTCCTTCTAGCTCTAAAGTTGTTGACTACTGCGTTGAAGCCATAGCTTTCTAATCTAACGAATGACCGTCGTAATTCGTCTAGGGAGTTATTGCGTGCATATTCAACCTTATTATTGTAATACACTAATCGTAACATTAGAATTGTGGAGTGTGGCAACTGGACTTTACTTTACGTCGTTATTGCATGAGTAAACGACACGTGATTTGAGAGAGGTGCTACTATGCTAACTACCATAAGACGGAAATAATCAGGAAGTTTGATACTTTTTTAGTAGTCTTAACTTTATAGTCAAATTGAGATAGTTTTTGACTTTCAGTACTACGTGCAAAGACTTTTACTACCATATTAACATGCCATGCAAATTCGCAGATTTGTTTCGGTTTTCTAACTCTCGTGTTTTAGTCAATCTTCTATAAAATTTGCACACACAATTTTTCATACTTAGTCATTTATAAATCTACGACTTGGTAAGAAATTTGTAAGTCATTTGTACTACCATAACAATGAATCTTTGAATATTATTATCTTTGTCGTTTGTCTAATTCATCGGATCAAGTCGGCTGGAAGGTCATCTTGAGCGCTACAATGTGTGTTATTGTTGTAATTTTCTCACTTTATTATAAGTGTACATGTAGAACGAAGATTAAACAAAAAGGTAGCCTTGAGATTTGACATCAAAGATGAAAAATTCTCAATAAATCAATGCTGTAGCAAATATCGAATTTATGTACTTCGCATTCATTGAATCTAGAAACCGTCGTTGCATTTTCCAATTCTGCATTCGTGAAAGCAAAGAAATGATGCTGTCGAATGGAATGTCGGGTGTCAAAATAACTGCGAGGCCATGCGTGGACTGGGTCGGTCATATCCTGTCTCCGAATCCGCTCTGCATCTTTATTATTTACTAAGTAACAGTCGTGCACACATTTTCTGATACAATGATCACTAGAAGTCTGCTATATTATTACAGTGTCAGTCTAAATTGTTTTAGTTTCACAAATTCGACTTGGTATCAAAATAAAATACACTTCTGCTGGCCTAAGTATTCTCTGATAGCAGTTGAAGAAAACTATACAACCGAACACAACGTTTGATGAACTCGTGATTACTTTACACGTTAGCTGGAACTCGGAATTACAAAACTCCAGTTGAAAATAAAAGCTTATGGCAGAGTCGATTCTAAACCTTGCAGATTCATTTAACTAAATCCCACAACTCGAAAAGCGAAACGAGACAATATTTGAAGTAGAATTCCACGTATGCGTTGATCATATTGAAGAAATCGTTCATATAGAGTCCTCCCTTCGTATCACTTGGCTAAAATTACTCAACAATCACGACGTCTGCATCATTATTTACTCGTAGGCGGTCGAATTATTCGTACAATTTCTCTATATATTGCAAAATAGCTACTTTCTTATCAATAGTATCTTTTAGTCTTACTTGAACAGCTTGATACTAATACTATCGTACTATCTGCATCGTTTGATCATTCATGGCTGTTTATTCTGATCTTTATCGCATTGAATACAACTGTCGTATCGTGCCATGGGTCAAATTTATCTTAAAATTAACTTGAAGCTAAATTTCACCGCTTACGAGATGCCACGGCAGCCACCAAGGCCGCGCCTCGACCGCTTCCGTCCTCCGACAGCATCAAGTCAAACTGAAATGAGAAAGATGCGTACATGAAATGACAGTGTCTAATCCCAAATCGGAACAAGACGACGAACTATCGAATTGGCTACCTTTATGTCGGGGTTTTTGCTTTCCAATAATTTTTGAATGGTTTCAGTCATCATATTGTGGAAATGAGGGTGGAAACGATATACAGAACCATCGACAGCGACAACCACGCTTTTGTCGTTCATCTGTAAAACAGTTGCGAATACAGGGTTAAAAGTTGAAATAATGGATAAACCCTCGGACCTTTCTTTATGAAAAGAAATCTCACTTTGTCCAACAAACAAGCCACTCCAGCAGCTGCTAGTTGAGCTGCACGTTTGGATACAACTTCGCAGATGTATCGCACATCTCTGCAATCTTGAGCAGTAATTGTAGCCAAACAAAGTTCTTCAAGAATTTGTCGGCAATTTGTGTATTCCCCTGGTTTGTCGCTATTTTCCCAAACAAGAAAGTCAAAATATTACGCCACCATTCAAAGTCACCGTTTTCCAATTGCATTTCTCACCTTTCAATTTCAGAAATGTATTTCGTAAAAAAATTTCCTTTCTGAAATAGCAAGTCGGACCCCTGACCACCGAATAAGACCCCATCACTGGTTAGTTTGACAATAATTAGTCTTGCGAGTTCTCCCATGTACATTCCGGAGATCATCTTCTCGAATCTGCAAGGGACGAGAGGCATTCCGTATAGCCTTCACACAACCTTCGTTTACAATACGAGTGAATTGAGACTCACAATTGCATTTTCGGGTTGATGGAACTTGTATCAATTTCGCGATCGTACTGCGTCAAGATGAAGTCTAGGCAACCGTTGTCGCCGAATGCACCCCACTCCGTGTTCACAATTACCTGATGGCAATGCTAAGATTAGTGTTAAAGCACTTTCAAATCCAACATTTACTTAGGAGGCTAGGCATTTTGTGTTCTAAAGGTACCTGTTTAGGCTCGTTGGTGTCCCCGTCCCACAGCTCCACATTTTCCAACTTCTCCACGTAGCACGCATTAGTTCCAGTTCCTTTAACAAGCATTTCACACTAAAGTCAGTTTAGGACACAATTAGCAGTATGAAAAGCGGTCTGTAAATAAAAGCATCACAGAAACAGTAAAGAAGCGTTGGAGTCTATTCTAGTCTACACATTGTGTTAATGTTAGTCAGCGATAAGCATAAATTCTGGTAATAAAGTCATTTAAATAGTTAAGCATTTAAATAAATACATGTACGTACAAGTGATTAGGTTGGGAAATGGCCAAACTTTCAGTTGGAGAACACATTTGCTGTTAGTCACATTCAACCCCTGATTGTTCACAATTTTAATCGGTCGGATCGAGGACGGTGAAGCGACAGATTATAGAAGACAAGACGGAAAGAGAAAACGGGAATAATGAGACAATGGAGGGTACACCGTAAGAATTGAAGGAAGAGGAAAATCCACTGTGCTCGCTTGAGATAAATGAATGTAGTGATGAATTACGTACCGACGATAAGTCCGATACGACAGTTCGGATTTAACCATGCACATGACATTAGGGTTCCAGTTGTATCATTCAGAATAGCACAAACATCAATTTGTACGTCCTAAAAATCAAAAATACTTGTACAAAGCTGGTTTACTCCTTTACATAATAAATGAACAAACATAAGGAAATAATTGAGTGAGTAGTGAATAATCAGACAATTTACAAAAATAATTAGACGACCAGTTCTGCGTTCAATTCCTAAAAATTTTACATTGGCCAATCTGCCAGTCTGCCACGCAAAAGCGTGCGCATCGCGTGACTTTTATATCGTGATGTGTTCTTTAGCTCCACGGTGACCATTCTAAATCAGGTTTCACAGGAATGCTGTCGAAAATTGCGCGCTACGCGAGAATTTAATGAGATTTCGTGTGTCTGTGATATAATTTGCATGTGAGGGGCAAAGAGAAGCAGCAAAATCATAAAAAATGGCAAATTATTTGGGTCATGCGGCTCATGCGGCTCACTTCTTCCTCTTTTCGGCTAAACGTTTCTAGCTAAACACGAACAAGATTCTCACCAACAATTAGCCCGACTCGGCAGTTTGGATTTTTGTATGCACACGACATGAGGGTTCCAGTGGTATCATTTAGGACTGCCAGTACATCTATTCCAATGTCCTTTCCAGAAAGTGCATAATATAAGAGATACTGGACAATTATGCTGGCCAACACACATACTACGAGTCTGTATGCCATAACGCTATGCACGGGCTCATAACGTCTCATTCACAGTGTCCAGTTTTCTGTTACCATCTGATAATATAGTCGCATATTAGGTTTAATAAGTACTATTGCCTTTGTGCATTGGAATTCTCACTTGATTCAATTTGCACGTGCACATCGCGCGTCTGCTTGCATGCTACCTATTTAATTATTTACGTTATGTAACATCTCAATTCAGACGATTAGAACACTCGAGGCTGGGCTCGAATGAAGCGAAAAACGATTTTCTTCATTTCTTAAAGGACACCTGGAAGCCATTCTGCATGAGTCGGAAAAATGCACTTGCTGAAATTTTAGTGTGGACTCAAAGAAATTATTTTATGCCGAGTAAGTATGATCGAATGATGATGACACTAATAAAGACTTTCGAGGTGACTTACTCCTCGTCTCAGAATGGCTTCTTGCAGAAGTCGCACCACGTCTTCGCCGACCACACCATCACAATTGAAGCCTTTCGTCCACGTCACCAGTCTGGCCTTGGTTAACCCTTCCTGCTTCAATGGAAATGAAAACGTAAATCCTAATGGAAGCTTCTCGGTAGACACGTTGTGTTCCTTAACAAAAGTCGCAAGGCATTCAGCAATATGGTCAAATAGCTGGAAAAAAATACAAAACACCAAATTTTAGCACTTTGTACCACGGCACTTTGGAAGCATTGAAGGAATTGGTACGCACTCCTTTGCCGTGACCCAACATAATGTGCTGAGGCACTGCAAATATTTTCGATTGCATCTTAAATTTCGACGGCGCTTTATTGTCTCCACCCAGCTCGATCAAAAGGACACGAAAATTGGTACCGCCAAGGTCGAGGGCTAGGAATTTTCCGCGCTCTGAAAGTGAAAGATTAATTCACATTTGACAAATAACAATGGACATGGTTCACAGGCCATGGCCGTGCATTCCGAATAAATCTGCTGATACTGATATCCAACCAGTTAATCTTCTGAGCCATGATAGTGTCATTCGTGAGATCACTCTGCTGAATGATGACTTTGCGCTTTGGTTTGGTGCGACGCGGCGTTCTAGTCCTCGACTTGCTTACCTTTTCCGTTCGGAAGTTCTTTCACGTATGTTGGAAAACACTTGACTTTCGCCTCCTCATTTGACCTTTTCTTTAAACCCTTTTCAGTTTCAGTGAGCATTAGTTGCATGACTCGGTGCAGAGTCTCATCGGAGAGCACGAGTTCCGAGCATACTTTCTCAACCTGCAGAGAAAAAATGTGTACAGAGGATTGATTACAATTTGTGTAGAAGACAAGCCACGTCAGTCGTCAAGCTCGCTTCGATTCAAGTAATTCAGTATTCTTGTTGTATACGCATTCGTATTCGAACACTACAAGCACTGTAAAGCTACAGCCACATTGCGAATATGGAGGAAGTGAATCACGGAACATGGAAGTGTAAAAGTTTGAGCACCCGGAAGCTTATAGACCCTTAATCGGCAGAAGAGTAGGGCCAGTGTGTGAACGTAGGCGGGGTTTGTCATCTCAGAGCAGAGCATACAAATTGTATTGTTAGCATGAAGAGTTTATGAGTGTCTGATCCAGATTGACGTATGATGATTACTGATTAAAAGGCAAGCCTAAGGTAAATTATGTAAAATTGACGACGGCGCGCATTTATTTACTTATATTATGCTGGTGCATGCTCTTGAAAAATAATGTGACGTACCCGCCGGCTGGTCTTTTCTCTCACCTGCACCAAAAAATTATTGTTTGGCAACAATGGCTGATTTTGACTTTATGGCTGCTCGGCGATTGGTTAGGTATTAAATGAAATGTCATTCGATAACTCATCCTTAAATGCCAAATGATAATGCTAATTAAGGTAAATGTTAATTCATCACGCATGCCACTATGTCCATACGTGATTCCAAATTAACATCATTCCATTAACTATGCGACTACAACGGGTGCGAGCTGCGAGCAATGAATGACGTCGTACAATTAAAGGATCAGATAGCAGACACGTCAAGTAGAAGTGCTGAATTTGTCTGTCAATCGAGCACTACTGCGTTGTGCTGCTGTCATGTATGGAATAATACATCGAAATTACGTGTTAAATTTTGCGTGCGTAATCCAAGTCACAATGGGTTCTAAAATGACAGTAAGGAATTTCTAACTAGGAACTGCAGGGTTTCACGGCTTCTTGAGTTGCACTCGCAATGCGGGTACTAGAACATGACATGACATCACTCGACACATTTCAGCTCGAGATATTCGGCTAATCCAGTCTAAAACCTTAACTTTACTCGCTTTTGATTATTTTGAAGTGCACTTGCCGCACGATGACTTAATAATTCTTGTCATGAGTGCATTTTGGCCTGCAATTTAGCAACGCATGCCAAGTTATAGCTTATTACATACAATATTATGCTTGTCGTTTGTGCTTGCATTATTGTTTTCCAATCCGACTACTACCCTATTATAATAGAGCAGCAGAATAGCATGACATCAGCTAGTTGCCGGGCAGGTGGAAGTCGTACTTCTTCGGTGTAATTCAACATATGAAGTCATCGGTGGTCATGTCAATGCAAACTTCCAGATTGGTGATAGATGAATGATTTCACGCTCGATGTAATGACAGGGTGATATGATGTAAATAAATGTCATCTTAGACGCATTTTGTTTCCATCCAGGGTTTCGAGTATGGATGACATGAAAAACGCCTGCCCTGTATTTTTAGACTACGGAATGATTAGCCATCGTATTTCGTCATCATGATAAAGATTAGAGAATTTTTCCAGGCAAACTGAGCGGAAGTTTTGTTTCTTAACATTGAAGTTCTCAAAATAAAAATATATTTCAAAACTGGACTGGGACCTGCGCTGCGTTGAAGAAATCTGAACATGAAATTTGATATAAATATTTATCATGTTGAGTTGTATTGACTTGACTCTGACTCATGATCTCGATTAGGTCAGCCTTGTCAACATGTTGCTTGTTGCTGCTGAAACTGAAACTTTCATCTTTCGTCCAGGATAAACAGTGACACTGTTTAACTGTAGTCGAACTTAATATGTACATGCACATGAGGCTGCTCGCTGAAAGCGGCATCACACGCGTTCGTCAAACTCGTCGAATTCTGAGTTGGCATGAACAAGACAAGTACATGCCTTTTATGAATGTTAACTGGAAACACTTCGTGTCGCGCAATGTAAACTATAAAAGTTTCAGTTTTGAATCATCCAAGAGAATCGGCGAAGCCATTGAAAGTCTACGACCTTTATTCACTACGAGTTTAAGTAGCACAAATCGGAAATTGGGTTTCGGGTTCGGTGTCTTCTGAATAAGGAAATTGGTACACGGTGCATGCACAAACGGTTATGAGCATGCGTGCGTCATTGCTTGCCATGCCATCACGTAATTAACAGCACACATTTCAAGCCGACTTCCTAGTCTCAAACGATGACTTAGAAAATGTGCCCAACACGCGGTCGCGCTCGTCATTACGTAACGAAGGAGCTAATATGTCCCGGTGTTAATAAATCATAGTCGTTCGGTGCGGTATACATAATGCTATGTACATGAGATATAAATAGCAACTCGTTTTGCCCGAGTTAACCGTCATCGTCACTTGATGACTCCAAAAATAAAACAATTCTCTGCAAAGAATTATGGCTGCCTACTCTGACATGACACAAATTTTGAATTTGGCTTTGTTACCTGTTTTGTGATGGTACACGACATCGTGACGACTTGCGACTGCAACGGATGTGGCTCAGGCGAGTTGGGTTTTCTGATCAAGTGTGAACGAACGACGAAACAAACTATGACTGCAACTGAGACGAGAACTGAGAAGTGTTGAAAAATCAAACGTTAACTGGAATCTGAGGCACAGCTGAACGGTGTATTTATTACGCCGAGCACAAACTGTGTACAAACAGCCAACTCAGAATGAGACTTTCAAGGGAGCTCGCGAGATTGCGTCCAATTGTAAAGTAAAGCGGACTATAAACTCGAGTTAACAATTTCACGATTATTACATTATTAGCAGGCAAATGAACCACTCGTCGTCAGACTGGATACTAGCACACGACGTATAAAAGTTGTCGGGGTTAGCTCATGGCCATCACAACTCGAGAGCACAATAATAAATATTAGTAATATCACGTACTTTTCACAACTAACAATACGTGGGACTGATTGATGCTTTTTGTAGTAGTATCTTCTCGCTAGTAGTAAGTTGGTGAGTAGTAGTAGACAGCAAGCAGTAGACAGACCCGTAGCGCGAAGGAACGAACTACTCTGGACTGGACTCCGTAGTAGGCGAGCTAGACCTCGTACGGCGGGTGCTAGAACCGACACACCTTCCCCCACTGCCTCGCATGCTCAGCCACGACGTGTGCATGATGCGAATATTTGGGGTTTTGCACATCCAAACTTTCCCTGATACGTCACACTCATTGATTTTTTACTTCTTAGCTGATCCTCCTCAAGCATGTGCTCTTCGCCTTCAACCAACGCATTACATAATTTTACGTAAAAATTGCACACGCAAACCGAGTCCGGTCTGCTGACTTCGGCATGGCATGGCCACAAGATGAATCGACGGCATGCTCAGAGAAACTTTCCGGGTATCTGTGTTTAGATACGGCTGCTGCTTTGCGGATACACGTCACAAGACTCCGTTCATTTACACCGAACGACAAAACACAACACATACTGGTGGATGGTGGTCGTTCTGACGTCGCTTCACAATTCGCACTTCAGGCCATCACGCCGCTTCTGGAACATGGAAACAAATCATTCAATACCAGAGTCAAATTTCAAACATTCTATTATGTTTCGGACCGGAAGATTCGAGAGGGAAATCCCAAATTCGTACCAGTATGAAATCATGGAAACGATGCAAGTGCAATGTCTCAATTTCTTCTTCCTTTGTAAATCAAAAGTCATAGGTTCATAGTCCCTCTCTAGTACGAGCCCTTCGTCAAGATATTCATAGGATTACGAAGAATCGTCACCGGAAATGCAGCGGAGGCAGATTTCGCCTTTGCAATATATTTGCTTGCAATTTGCATTAAATGCAGCTTGCCGAATCAGCAACAAGGTCTTTGCAATTAGGCCTCTTTATGCATTCACGTTGAGGCATATCTCAAAAGTATATTAAAAGCCTTTAATTTTTATGTCGCTTAAATAGTGACGTCGTTTGTAGAGCGATACGGCCAGTAGCAAGAGACAAGAGACGGCCGTTCATACGTCAACTTTTAACTACTGCTTACTTAAACTAGTATGCAACTATAAATTAAAGTACTTTAATTATCTCACCTGGTTACGCACTCGAGACAAAGCAATGATAAAGTAATTAACTACATCACGGGAATCAGGCAGGCAATTCTCCAAAACATGAGTCACGAGGAATTTGACGGCCGACGCCGAAGGCCCAGTTACAGTTGCATCTCAAGCAAGAGATTCATGAATGATTCATACTCGATTTTATGCAGTATTTATCTTAACTTAGTGCATTTTGTGAGACATTTCATGAGTCCACCGCATTGCTAAATTTTTATATCCGAATAAAATAATTGAAATTTCTGCAGAACTCAAGTCACGATAGCTCGAATAAAATTGTCGTCTCATCGTCTGGTTTCATTGGCTTTCAGTTTAACTCTTTTCATCTTCCGACCTAGTTCTACTTTGGTACGGTAATAATTTGACACGGCGGCGGCAAAATGACTCGTGTTCAGTCGCACTCGTACTCGGCATTTCAAGAAATCTGATCTGATGCTGACCGCCAATCAAACTCATCGAAGGCAGCTGTAAAGACAATTATTGTAATGTTGTTTACACGAATGCGAATCTTTCATTCAATTCTCCTCTGGACTCTTTCGTTGGACTCAACTTCATTTATAAGGTGGAATACAGATAACTGCTTAAATACTCCATGGCTTCTGTTCAAATGCATCGCCGGCAGTGAGATGATGATGTTAATTTGCTTGGTATCCAGAACTGTAATGATAATGAGTATAATGATAATGAGTAGTCAGCTGGACGCGTGCACTGTGTTTCAAGTCGCAAGTGCATTGAAGCACGGAGATTTGAGACTGGACTATACTTTTTATGAAATATGGTGCACAGCCATTGGTAAATGGCACGGACACAGGACACATGAAATGAAGAGCATGAGACTAATAGATTCGATGGAATCTTGAATTGCTGAGGACAAGCGTAATCAAACTCTTGGACTCTTTTTTATAACCCTGGTTCTATTTTTTGCTGCCGATATTCTTGCTTTTGGTTCTGGAACTGGTGTAAGTTGTTCTGTAATTTTTTTTAAGTTGGATGGTTCTTGAAACGAGCATTAACCAGTCGAGTGAGCCAGTGCCAGCCAGCCGCCGTGCATGGAACAGAAAGTGGTTGCCGAACACGGGATGGCTGTGTTATATTTAGAGATATAGCAACAGGTAGTTTGTCAGCGTTGCAATGTCAGTCAGTTCTTCTTCAGCAACAGGCTGCTGCTGCTGCTGCTGTTGGTTCTTCTCCTTTTCCTATCCCTATCTTAACTTAAAATATTCATTACATTCCAATTACATACGATGATATAATAAATAATGCCACTTTAAACTGAACCCAATAGTAGCTTAGTACTTAGAGGTAGATAGACTCGTAGCATAGCACGGTTAAGGTTAACGAAGGCAGTTGATGAGCTGCATGGTGGCGAAGTGGTGTCTGTTAAGTGCACTGGGCTGGCAACAACTAACCATCCAGAATGACGTAAGGGGGACAAGTGTGCGGCAACATGTCTGAGGTCCTTAAACACAAAGTTCGGAAGGAGCTGAATCGGTGGTCTCGGAAACTCCTGCTCACTATAGGTAAGGAGTAATTAATTTATCAATTACGAACGCCGTATGCACCGGGGCACTCGCCGACCACCTGATCATGAAATTCAAGCGAATTTAATGCACCACCTCTGTCGTTCGTCCTCTGTCTACTCTCGCTGACTGCAAGAATAAGAATTGCCACAAGAATATGAAAAGGGAGAAGTGCCGTGCGAGATTTGCAAATGCCGACTCTTCGTCTTTCATTTGGCATTGCTCACAAAGTTGCCTTATCCTAGGGCAGAATGAATAAAATGAGTTTCAGTGCATACGATCGCGTACCACGTATTTCGGGGGTCCTCAAAAATTAGTGATTAATGATTATTAATGTGATTAAAATTCTCAAAATAACTAAATAATACGGCAAATGATTAGAGCTGACTTCCAATCGGAAATACGATCCGATTTCAAGTTTTCATGCTGTTATGAGTGAGCTTGAGTTGATTTACTTGAAGGTCAATTATCGACACGACTGCGCCGTGTCCCGTCCATCATTCTTAAGCAACGAATTACCCCACGAATTTAGGACAGTCAGTTTTATGAGCGTGAGACCGTAAACCAGTTAAATTCATACTACTTTATTTTAATTAAGCATTTTGTGTTTTCCTGCTTAATTTAGCTTGGCTCGGTAGTGAAGTGAGGATTTTTGAGAAATCGCGTCAAGACACAGCTTCACATTTCGTATAAATTGGGATAGGATGCATTCATTATATTTTATTGTAATAATGTTTCTAGTTCTCATACCGAGAGGTTGGTTCCTTCCTTTCCCATTGAATAATTTAATCCCATGCGATGAAATGTAAGCGCGCTGTGGTTCTTCTGCTTGCCCCGTGTCAATCAAGGAAGGTTAAGCAGGTATAAAAAATGGTCGTGATGAGGGATGAAGCATTTTCCTTACTTGCCGTAATTGCACCTTGCGCGGACCACGGGCATTGTTGTTCTTTGTTGGACGGAAATATCTTACAGTTATAATATGTGAGAAACCCCGATGATAGCAAGTGTTGAATTTTTCAGAAATACAAATTTATCTGCAGCAATCTGATAAATAATGCGCATGATTGTTAATTTAATGGCTTCTTAGGCTTGGAGAGCGTTGGAAGAGAACTGGTTGGCGAAGAGAAATGGGAACAAATATATCCGCTACAACAAGTTTGGCTTCAGGAAACGGCTTCCGATTTTGACCCAACTGAAGTGTCCGAAGAACCAGAAGCAAATGTACGTACATTCCTGTGTTTTAATCCCCAAATCTCACCAATTATGCTGCCAGTTGATCAGTGCAGTCTAACCGAGACAGACCTCTGACACAAACTCACTCGTACGTCAAGTGCATCTGACCTTGCCGATCAGTTGGCTGAAATGGCGTCGGGGTCTTGTGCAAACTCGAGCTCTGCAATTAACGAGTCGATTAAATCCCCGCTTTGTTCGCAGGACTCCCAAATTGATCCGTCCGAAACAACCGAAGAAGAAACGAACGAGGACAAGAATGGTTAGTCTCTTGGCAGTTTCCAAACTTCGCAGTTCAGACTGTATTCCTGAATTTCTGATTCAGATATTTTGGAAAACTTGTTTCGTTTCTTGCCGTACTGGTACTTCTTCAACCGTGGCTTCGGGGTTCCCGGAGTTCCGACTGACAATGCCATTCCAGAAGAGCTCAACCAACTGAATCTTAACAACAGCATGCTTGAAATGCTAGATGCGCAGCGTCTATTATTTCTACAGTCATTGGAGCAGCAGCAGCAGCTAGCACAACAAACTATAGTAAGAAACGTTTTTGCTAAATTCCACTTCGAAGTATACAGACTCTCAAACTGTATTGATTTCTTTTCAGGCCCCCACAGAAGCAGCTAGAAGCTTTTCTACCTCAAAATTCGGTTCCGAATCAAACGCCGGTGTGAACTTAGCCATTCCTCAAGGTCTTTTAGTAACTGAATCCATCTCAGACGAGCCTCTTGATCTGACTAAGAAAAAAAAGTGAGCGGATTTTCATTGAAGTGTTGAACCTCTTATCAATTTCATAGACGTTACTGCTTTGTTTGCTAGAAATGTGGAGAACGAGATTGTACAAGGAAATTACTCAACGCTCCCCATCATAGAAACTAGCAACGATCTGACTGAAAATGGATTTAGAAAAAGCGCAAGAAATGCGTCTAGTAGTTCGACGAGCAGAGTTGTGACAAGATCAAATCAGAGAGCAGGAAGAGGGTACACAAGTGAAGAACTTGAGGCGGCGCTGAAGGATATTCAGAGTGGAAAACTAGGCACGAGGTAGGGTTCGTTAGGGTTTGTCACCATTTTCTAATTTCTTTGCCCAATCCAGAGAGAAATAATTGAAATCTTTGATTTTAGGCGTGCTGCAGTGATCTATGGAATCCCACGTTCTACTTTGCGGAACAAGGTTTACAAGTTGGGGAAGGATCGAGCATTCATTCGCGGAGGCGGGGACCGGAAAAGGGTCAACATGATGGAGGTCAACTCCAACATGCCAAATAGTCCTCTGAATGTCCAGGAAAGGATTTTGGCTGAGCATCCTTCCTTAAGAGCTGATTTTGAAGACCGAAATCCTGGAATAAGTACAAACCTGGCACCATTTTACTCTATTCACGACGAGTATCCAAACAATGATAACGGAGAGGATGGGACAGAGGGATACAGTCCGGGCGAGGCGATCAGTCCCCAAAAGAAGGTGCTAAAGGAGTGGCTTCGAAGTAAACTATCCAGGCAGGGTTTTGGGTCAGACACATCGTTCTTGCCAAATGATGGAGCGGCAGATTGTCCCAATGATAGCAGTGAAGACGGGAATAGCGACATCTCGAACGGAGTTCATGACACAATTCTCAAAATTCCATCTGTAAACAACAAGTCGACTTCGAGAAGTCTGAGAAGTAACAGAAATGGCGGCGTCCAAATGAGCATGCGGTAAAAGCGAAATATTGAACTCTCAATCCGACGTGGCTCGCCATTCACTCAATATGTTCGATTTCATACATTTCAGAACTCCGACTCACCGTGTGGATGGCGCAGGTTCCTGGAAGAAGCTAAAATCTGACTACAATTCTGCTTACGACTACGACTCGGAACTCGACTCAAGTAACGGAGTGAATTCCAATGGCGTGAGTACAAGTGAACTCAGGCATGAAGCTGCCGGTTCGGGTCAAAATGTTGCCAATAAATCCGTTGCGGATGTCGACGAGAAGAAAAGCCGCCCAAAACGCGGGAAATACCGGAATTACGATCGAGATGCGCTCCTGAAAGCGGTGAAGGCCGTTCAAAATGGAGAGATGAGCGTACATCGGGCAGGTAATAAACGATAAATACTCTCAAGCATTAAGAACTTAACCAGACATAATGGTAAACACATAGGAAGCTACTTTGGAGTTCCTCATTCAACTCTGGAGTACAAGGTCAAGGAGCGACATTTGCTTCGGCGTCCGAAAAGAAAAGGAGGCGCTGCAAGTCCGAAGTCAACGCAAAGGTCAAGCCCTGACAGTAGTTTGTCGGGCTCTGAGTTGCCTTCAAATCATGATGAAAGGTCTGAGAGTCATGCAGCTGGAGGAGGGGAAGGCTCGAACAGTCTACCCCTGTCGTCTGACTTGCGAGAGAGTCTGAGCCGGTATCTGAATTTGAACGCGCCTTTCGAAACGTACTCTTCTCCCTCTTCACCTGAGACAGCTAGCAACTCGGTCGAGCAGGCGGAGGCTCTGAGATACCGCATTAATGAACACCAAGATTCCGGCCACGTTCGAGCTTCTGACAGTGCTGTGTTTAACATTTTAAGTAAATTTTCCAGGCTCGGTCCTAGCCGTGAAGCGAACAGTCTTCTAGACTTGTCCAAGAAATTTTAACAGTAATTGAATACTCATATACGATAGGGATAGGATTTAAGAATTTTGAATTGCTCAAATTTAGTAGACAAAAGGTTTAATTAGTCATACAATGTACTCGTCGTTATTTTAATATTTTCCAGCTTTTCTTCGAAATCTTCTAATTTCACCCAGGCATTAATTTTTGTTAATGCTCGTTAAATATGATTCCGTTGCTAAACTCATCAGACTGCATGACAATTAGCCCAATAAGGTGCTTTAAACATTCCTTACTATTACTAATAGCTAATTTAACGCTGCCTTCCAGTTCTCATTCTCAATTTGTCAAGCGTATTCTTATCTGAAAGGGAACGGAATGCGATTCTGTTTCAATTTGCCTAAGTTTTCTGCGATAACGCAAGTTAACGTAACCAGTGTCTGTGCAGGACCAGGAAATGAAAAAATGAAATTGCGAACTGCTTAGCTTCGTGTCTATTAATTCTCCAAAATAATGACAATAATTTCAAAAATACGTTCACTTCGAATGATTCTAAATTGGCAGACGAGTTTAAGATATTTTAAGGTCGGGTCTTTGGCCATTCACGAAATGTGTGGTCCAATTTCTATTCCAAACTGTGACAATTTTACTTGTGACAAATTCCATTCTCAGGTGGTAGGCAGCTGAAGTGAGACCAAATGACTGAAATTAGAAGCGTTAATTAAATTTTACGTTTTTATTTTTCAAACCCTTGTGAACGCGAATGTGATAAGGATTAGCAAAATCCAACGTTACAATTCTACGTAGCTAATCAATCTCTTATCAAAGTTGCGTTTTAATTTGTGATATTCAGAAGTTTTGTCTATTTTACGTACAAACTTTTAATTTATTTAGCAAATTGCATTCTACAGGACTAGAAACAGGTTGCTCAGCCTCCCGCAGAACAGGAAAAATATTTTGTAGTCTATACTAGATGTGATAAATTACTAAGGTCTAAACAACGTGATACTTTTAGGTTGTAGGACTCAAGGACGCAACTTTGCGGCGTAGCTCCATGGAGCAAGTAGATTTTATATTCGGGTAACAAGGCCAAATAGTCAGCTGTTCGTACAGATAAGGAAGACGAAATTTTACAACAAATGAAATTTTTAAGCATTTGCGGATTCATGTTAGCTTTAACTAGGATAATCGTACAATACTTACTCACAACCTAAGTTTAATAGATTTAAGTATCTGAGCGCTTTAAGTGATAATTTGTGAACGATAGCTTTAATTTCTAGCATAAGCCATGAAACAGATGAACCTCAGATGTAAGAAGGCAGTCAGTCAGTCTACTAGGGGAAGGATGAAGGATTCTAGTAAACATCAGGCCAACGGCACGAACTGCGGGGATTTTTAGATTCTAATCTGACTTTATAGGTCTAGAACGCATGCGCTAGAAGATGGAAGAGTATCCACATATTTTAATTGTACCGCAACCGCACATTCGTGCCTGAAATGTTTTAATTACACTAACTAATTCTGGACTACGGGATGAACTTTAGAGTTGTACACTTTGACTCGGGCATGTCCACTCAACACACTGCTAAGATAGAGGAACGTCCATTCACTGAAACAAAACTGAATTGAATGTGATCTCAAGCACGAAATTTAACGTACATTATCAAGAGAATTTGGGGTTTCCAGAAACAATTGTGTTCGCACTACAACAATTACAATTAGTGTTACTACAAACAATGTGTGCTAAAAACAAAGGAGATGTAATCTATGTAAACCTTAATTTGTAAACGAGACTTAATTGCTAATAAGGGTAAAGCGCTTACAAATTCGTTTCCATTCGTTCGTTCAACGCCCTAAAGAGATGAAAACATTTCGGCCATTAGTTATAAATCAAAATTAAGGACTTAGGTGCGACTATAAATGTGTGCTATTGTAACCGTGGTATAATAAACAAACGTGCGTGTTTTAAAAATCATCCAAGCATTAACTGATTTTTGCGTTCGCATCAGAAACACCATTAAAGCAGCTTTCAAACTCAGGGTCATTTCATCATGTCTTTGGAAAATAAATTTTTATTTCAAGCAAAACACTTAACACAAGTTTAATAGTAAGACATTTTTCCAACTATCATTAATGCTAATTGCATTATTACGCGATTATACACACGGAATTGTTCACCGTCCTTACTTTCGCATTGAGTGGTTGTACATATAGTAACTAGCTTTGACTACGGGCATGCCCTTGACATCACTTTAGAACTTGCATTACTTTAAAGGCGAATTTAATTCTAGCGACAGGGCAGTGAACATTTGAACCGGAACGGAACTGAACAAAGGCCCTTGCAAATGGCAATTTAGATTCAACTACTCGCATTTAGAAGGGCTACCTCACAAGTGTCCCGAGGAAGTTGTGCCAATAGAGTTTATTGGGTTTAACTAATTTAAACGACGGCAGCCACAGTGACTACACTGCTTGACCACTTAATCACTGCCAGACTGCTAAACTTCTTATGACCCCTCGGCCACTTAATCACTACCAGACTGCTAACCTGATGCTTGATCACTTAATCAAAAAAGCATAGATCCCATTTACGTTACGTCATAGATTTCCCAGAGATGTCTCATAATTAGCTTGTCGAAAAAGATTTAGACTCCTCACAACGTTTGTCAACTGTCGAATACATACGCTGAAAAGTGCGAAAAAGTAGAAGTCAGATTCGGAAATTTAAAATTCGGACAAAAAATAAAAAACGGATACTGTTATTTGAAACTAGATCGGCTCAGCCGAGTAAATGTACTAAGAGAAGGAACTACCAGCCCCTTGGGCTTGAGGCAACACTTCGAGTTAGCACATTGTTCAGACCATTCATGTTTAAGCTATCTAAAAGACGATGAACGAAATAATACGTTTACTGCAAGTTGACTGAGTTGGCATGGACCATAAGAGCAAATAATGTTTGATTTGCTTCCAAGGCTGATCTTGCGTCTAGCAACCAATCTTTGCATACTTCCCTCGGCATTCCTGTTGAAATCCGTAATAAAACAAACCCCGAATTATTGAAATGCATAAAAAATAGCAAATAGTGCATGTAGATAAAATTGACTTTCTCCTACCTTCTAAGGTATTCAGAGATGAGACTGCATCCAGCAATTGACCTCGTCTCAAGTGGCGGGCTGTCCTGTCTAGCACCTCGTATACTGTCTTGGGAGTAATATTTTCTCCAGCTGCAGGGCAGAGATGCAGAAATATGAGTGTGACTCGTGTCACTTGAGCACCATAAACGAAAGATAAGATTAATTTAAGAGTTTACCGCATCGCGCCGTAAATAGTCCCTGAATAGACCCAACAGCGTATTTCCACAAAGTAAAATTCTCGTCCTTTCTGAACGTAGCCAGGTTTCTGCAGGTTGTGTCAATTTTATCGAAAAATCTTCTCTTTAGGCCTTCCGTAGTCTCCACCTTGGCTGGAATCGTCTCAAGCAATTGAACCACAAACTTGTCTCCAGAAAATTCAGAAAGCAATCGATCTGTTTAAAGTAGTGAATTTGTCAATGGAGGTCTGTTCACTGAGAACAGTAAGCAAAGAAGTCTAACGTTAGACGAGAATTACGAGAATTACGTGAATTACCTTTGTCGATTTTTACCGCTGTGTCGATATTCTCAGCTTTCGAGATGTGGTCTACAAAGTTGATACGACTGTACAGAGAATTGCAGTGGGCCCACAACTTTCTGAGTTTGTCAGACTTCAGCTCGCCCAGCGCTTGCTCTAAAAGCATCGAGTGGACAACGTGTATGAGATATGCAACCGTAACAATAGGATTTGGAAAAAAGTGTAGCTTGGCAATAATTACCAGCAAGAACGGATTTGATAGAATCGACGGACTCGGTTCCTCTCTTGTAAATATGGACGAGATCCTCCCGATGCTGAATTTGAATCGAGTCGTCCTTTGCTTTCAACCGAGTCTCAAACTCATTCTGGAGCACCTGCTTAGCCAGCTCAAAGTTCTCCTGGTAAAGGATGTTTTGTCTTGACAATGCCTTGATTAGTTCTCCCTCGTAGAATTCCCTCATGCCCTCCACCTTTATCGAAACAATGCCAATATGCTAATGCTCTGCTTCGCTGGCTGTCAGTTGGTCGACGAGGATCACTTACCTTGGCTCCAAAGCTTCCCCTGTTAGCGCCACTTTCGAGACCCAGGCTGAAGGATTTTGCCTGTTGAATAAAATTGTTAGCTGAGCTAGACTGTGGGTCCAATTCTGCCCACACCCATCAAAATCAACCACATTTCTAATATAATTAACTGATGACTAAGACGCTAACTGAGCAAACGGCAAGGCGGTGGCAGCAGCAATAATGGTCAATCGCCCTAAGTCTAATCGACAATTACTATTACTAGGAAGGAACAAATCATTCAGCAGCAAAAACGAGTGCCAGAATTCAAGAATAAAACCAAAGTTCATCAGAAAGGCCCATGACTTTTTAGACAAATTTAACGAAACTCACAAAAGCTCAAAATTACAAGAACAAGTGCATAGTGGAAAAAATACTTTACGAAGTGCAATATTACATTTTCTAATTTAATTATGAAATATTTATCGAATGTGTTATAAGATTATTCATTAGTCAAGCTTAAATAAAGCGTGCAAATAAAGAAGATCACAGTCAACCAAACATACGCACACAAACCCTTTATTTTTATTTTTTTTACTTTGTGACTTAATTTAGAATACTAGGTCGGTGTCTCACATCATTACTTTACAGGAGATCAGTCTTTTTTTGTTAAAGCCCAAAGCATTTAGCAGCAAGTTTCAGCTTGTTCAGATGGAACCTGTGAGTTACAAACCTGACATTGAGCAAGTTCCATTTGAACACGAATGACCTTCTTATAGGCATGAGTCAAAATCAAGACGTTCTCATTGTCAGTCAGGGTGCTCTTGCATTCCTTGTCTCCAGTAAACAATGAGTCAACTTCAGCCTGTTTAGAAAAGCAGCCGTTAATTTCATACATGTTGGCAATGGCCATGTTAAGGTGGACGCTGATTTGATTATTTACCTTGAGGTCTCGACGGAAGTCTTCGACGAGGTTGCGATATTGTTCAACCAACTTTGATTCGCTTTGGATGCAGTCCATGCGTGCTTTGGCGTTCAAGAGTTCTCGTTCAGCATAAAGAAGAGTTTCCTCGGCAGTGAGGAGAAGAGGGTTGCAGGAAGTGTACTTGCAATTCTTGCCATTCTCGATAACTTCACGAAGACGGCAAAGAAGGTCCCAAGCACATTGTCCTTTGTTCACAGCATCTTTAACCTACGAGGAAAGAAGCAATGACGTTAGATACGATCCAGACATTTATAGTAATGTGGAGCTACGAGTAAAAATAAAATTGATTCACCTTCTCGCAACGTTTAACAGCCAGTTCGTAGACCTCGCACCAAGTCTCCTCGAATAGTGGAGATTCCAGATTATCATCATCAATGGCACAATATGCACGATCCATGAACTTCTTGATAAGTTCAGTAGCTTCGCAGTACACCTAAAGTTAAATAACAATCAAATCAAATCAAAGTGTAAAGAGTTATCGAGGAATATATTCATTTGAAAGGCGATTGCAATTAATTTTTACCTTCAAAGCAATGTCAGTTGCCTCAACTGCTTTCGGTTTAACATCCTTAAGTGCCTTTTCCAGTTCTGAGTTCGCCTTTGCAATTAACTCTTCCTCCTTATCCATCTTGCGAAGACTGTCACTATCCTCACCTGTAGGAAATTGTGAAATAGTTAATTATATCAAATAATAAAAAAAATGGATGAGATATGAAGGAACTATCGACTGACATTTCTTCTCAGAATCATCCTTTCCGCTGCAGTTAGCCCTGTAAACAAGTTTTCAGTACATTAAATTTTTTTACTTGATCCAAAAAATTCAACTACTGTTATGACTTAGGAAACTTACTGAGCCTCAGAAGCTATAATTTGTGGTCCAGCAAGGTTGGCTGGTGACCTGGTCATTCCAATGCTCTTCTTGAAGCTCTCGATCTTATCACGAACCAGTTCATTATCGCCATGCATATAGTAGGCATAGCTTAAGCCACCACCAATTGCAAGAACAGCACCAAGTCCAGCAACGGTTTTTCCACTTGAGCTTGTGTCGCTAAACGAATATTACTGAGATTAATGACAAACTATGGACTGATGAAAGGAATTGTGAATTATGAAGTGTTAAATTTATTACCGAGCCTTCCCATCTTTTCCAGGATTGGGTGATGCACCAGTACTCATTTGACAGATAGGAAAAAGAGCCAGCTGCAAGTCGAGAAGCAAAGGTGAAGTCATGCATGCAGTTCCAAACCCTTCTGTTTATTATTTTTACGCTTCTGTTTATCCACTTCACGCATTTACGTAATGCAGGTGCAATGCAATGCTATCTTGAGCAAAGAACATGTTGTATGGGAGTATGCGTATGAGCAGTTACGACTTCTGATTGGTCCCAAGCGGCAGGACAAAGATGGAGCTTAAATCACTAACCCTTTCACTTAACTTGTGCCACCCACAAAGTGCTCGACTGTTTGCACCTGCGAGACAAGCTATACAGCGTAGCCCTACAAAGCATTAATCTAGGAGAGGTGAAAGGGAAAGAGGGCAACGTCCGCTTCTCCCTTCCTATTCTGGAGACTGCCGTTAAGCAAACAGATGATCGCATGATGTCAGAGCGTCAGTTGCAGAGGAAGCAAGTGAAGAAAAAGATGAAAAGCGTTTTGTGCACAAGAAAAATGCCCAACTCAAGACAATTATCTTATGGACAAATTAACTTTCATGTTAAAGATGCACAAATGATGATTAGATAAAGAATGCAAAAGATATGAATGCTATGCCATCGTACTTTAGCCGGAAATGCGGAAAACTGATGAAAAAAGGAGAGAATGATGGTTACCTTTTGACGATCCAGTCCCTTCATGACACGGCAGATTCCTCCACGGCTCAAAGCCATTTTAATGAGTGTTTAATTGTAAGTTGAACTTCCACTTGTGTAATACGCAAAGACGGGTTGAGATTACAATCACTTTCAAAGTCTTCAAGTCGAAGCTTCACTTTGATGCTTGCACTTAGACCTAAACTTTACACTTTCAGCGCGGAGAGAACGACGACCGAACTGTACGACGACCAAGAGCAAACTGAGAGAATTCCAGTTGTGTACTTAACCATTACAACTCGCCTTGCCCATGCATTTGAAATCGCAGCTCCTGCAACTGAAATGCCTCGGCGAATCAGAAGCGAGCTTACAACCAAACATTTTCATCTCACTTTGTTCTTGTGTGAGCTCTCCAAGACAACAGTTCATTACCTTCTGCCTTTTCTAGAAAATTCAACCAGTGTTTAATGTTGAAGCAGGCTTGATGATGCAATAGTAATGACCGAGACTGGAATTACTGCAGAATCGAGTGAATTGACTCCCGCATGAACTAGTGGACTTCTAATTAAGATTTGCCCATCTAATCTGAAAATTCTTAATATATCACATTTCTTCTCATGAAACTGAATTATTTCTTAATGCAACTCGACAAATTGATTTAACTGATTGGAGGAAGAATTCATGCTCTATGCTGATTTCGCTTCTACAACTGGCATAATGAGAAGGATTAAGCCGCTTGCCACTGATAACAAATGATATTTCTTACGCATGGATGGTATGAGGACAAATTGACCTTTCAGCAGCATGCATAAGGAGCTGATCAGTTGGCATGATTGGTATGTGATTAATTCAGGCTCCAGACTCAAGGAATTCCATGCAATTCAGCTTAATTCGGTTGGTTTTTCGATCCTGCACCTCCCTTGCACTCGAGATATGAAAGGATTGAGCAAGGAGTCGCTCCGAGTTTGAACCTCTATAGCGATATATTTCGCCGGATTGTTTTTCCTCCCATCTGTAAGAATATATCCTATACCTGACGCAGACCCATGGGAAATTAGCTACTTCATTAATTGATAAGTGATCTACAGACGTAGATTGGTCTCTACTCTCTAGTAAACGAATAGAGTACTAAGTAGAACAGTTTATATGGTCAATCAACTGATAAAACTGGCGTGCTAATCTAGTGGGAGTGAGGGACCAGACAGAAAATTACTCTTAAGCAATTCCTGGCAGCCAAAGAATGTCCACCATCATCTCCTATGGCCAAGTCCTGATGAAGGGCATCTTAAACACCCTTCAACGAAGCAGTGGCAATGTTTCAACTAATCTCCAGCTCCAGCAGCCATCACGATCTGTCATTCAGTACTCTCGTCTAACTGGGAAACGCAAAACTGTGAAGACAATTATAAAAAGATTCTTTCGTCTACAATGGTAATTAGTAATTAGACTCGATTATTTTAGTCGAATCAGATGGTTACGGGTCTTTTAAGCTAAATTATTATGATTTTCTAATGTAAATTGCAGGGGAGGTTGGATCAGGACATACGGCGGTCGTTACAAGGGCTTATGGAAGAAATCGGATGCTGAACGGGCAAGATTAAGGCAGCATGTATTTTGCAACGCAACTCAAAACAGAATGTTCGATAAGGTAAATTTTCCAAACGCAAAATAACACCTAAATTAAGATTAAGACTCTGCATGAAGTGTGAGTTAGGACGATATATGCGAAGAAGTGAAGTTAAGGATAGAATCACGGAATCAGCCACATCTTGCATTGCCCATGGAACATGTTCAAGAGCAGTTCTATCTAATAGCAATATGAGATTTTTAGTTTAGAACCTTAAAATTGACCTATCTAGCACCTGAGTCTTTGAAGTGATATTTAGTAGTCGATATCTTATAGCCTTTTTTCAAATTTGCAGATGGTGACCAAGTTTTGGAGGAAACCAAAGTACTACGTCGATGACATTTACGAATCCTACCATAAAAGAGATAATTTTTGGATCACGAGAAGTCGTAGCCCTCGAGGAGGATAGTCATGCATTTAGTAGTTGTCGTTTGTACTAATTTTGTCAGTTCATGGGTCATGAATTTATGAATGAAAAGTCAGTAATTTAATAAAGTAAGATCTATGAATTTGCCAAAATCTTAGAACGTTCGATGTATTCATGAATTATTTATTCAAGTAGTTCGTAGCGTAGGTCTGATCATTTCGTTATTTATTCAACATTTCCCTTACAAGTAAATATAATCCTTAATTTCTTCATAAAATTCGAGCTTCATGTCGGCTCAGATATATTTCTAAAATCCACCAAGAGTGCAAATTACTAAAATGAATGGATTCTCCCAATTCCTCTCTTGATTGAGTTTTCATGGTCCAGATTAGTTTACTAGGAACTTCTTCAACCCGAAGCAGCATCAATCGGCGACTGATAAGGCTCAAGTTCCGTCCTATTTTAAGGGATTAAGCTGTCTAATGAAATTAATTGAGCTGACATTGACTTGAATCATTAGCACTAAAAACCCTACCTAAATTACTCTAGTCTATTCCTAAGTATAATAATTGCATCTTGTCTTCGCACTAACGAGGGTTTCTCGTCGGAAATCGGCACACAATCAGTATTTAATACAGTCTTGCTTAACTTTGTTAACTACGAAGCATCACAAACAGTATTCAATTTCGTGTAACCTGAACTGATGAAATACGAAACTCTTTCTCCTTGCAATACAGTTTAAGTTAATAATTGCATAATTTCAGTAGGTAAACGTAGGATTTCTGATTGCACATGACAAATGACAATAAATTCCCGCAATACAGAGGGCCAGGGTCACGACCTGTGATTCCGCTGAAGTAAGGTAGAGTTAAAGTTAGAATAAAGAGAATCGTCGGCTGTACTGACTCATGTGTCTATCTACCTCTACTTAGCAATACCCTTGCATGCATCTGTAACAGTAACAAAAAGGTTTTGAAAACAATTTGAAGAATTAACAAAGTTAGATTTTTGTTAAGTTGGATAAGCTAATTGCACTAGTCGTTAATTAGTTATGGCGATGGAGCTCATCATTTTAATACTACATCTGTGTACCTTTTCTCGTTCCGTTCAACGCAATTCAGCAGTTGCAGCCTTGCTTGAAGGACCTCCTTTGATATACTATGTTGTAGTACTAATAACAGCGTGAGAGTTAGAGTCTGATAACAGCGACCCTGCATCGAGATCTCAGAAAAGACGAAATCCTACTGTGATTTGGCACGTCTCGCCTGATTCTTCTTTGCCTTTAACCACATCTGACGAATTGTACGATAAGCCACCTTCGATAGATAATTGGGTAAGAAAAACTGGCCCCAACTAATTCCAAACAACTGGATGCGGAAAAAACAAAATCATATCATTTCACGTGTTGAATGTGCGAACATTTTGGCAGAATTTACTCCTTCATCTGCATACCATGATTCTGTGGGGCGGATATGCCGCGGTCCTTGTTTGTAGTCCAATCGTTTTCAGTGCAACCTGAGTGTACTCTGTGGCGGAGGGAGCAGTGTACGAGGAAATGCGAATTCGACTCATGTTTGTTGCTACGTATCCTGGAAGTACACTCTGGACAATGATGCCTTTCTCCGCATACTCAGTGACCAAATCCCGTGTCAGTTTATCCATGTACGCCTGCAAAATTTCAGATTGAGCTAGAATTTACCCGATTCCACTGGCGAAGAGGCAAGCGAAATCATTACATGTTCACTCACTTTCGAGGCGCCATACACACACATGAGGGGAGTCGGAGCGACGGCAGCCAAGGAAGCCATGTTCACAACGACACCTCGGTGCCTCTCCGCCATTTGGGGCATAATGATGCGCATCATCATGGTCACAGACAGCACGTTGCAGTTGATCATGTCCTGACATAATTTGTCTCCATTGGGCATGTCCAGGTAGTACTCGGGGTACGGGTAGGCCATTCCGACGTTGTTAATCAAAATTCCAATCTCTAGACCCTCCAGATCTTTGCGTATTCGGTCGTATATTTCCACTCCCTCTGTGAAGTCTATGGCAATCACTTTCGTTTTGACTTGATGCGTCTTTTCTGTAAGACAGACGTCATTTACCATGAAGCTTTAGCTAATATGTGAGTGAGCAATTAATTGTTCGTGGGTTTGAGTGTACCTATTTCTGCAGCGACTTTCTTGAGCTTATCCAACGATCTACTGATGAGAACCACATCAATCCCAAGTCTAGCCAGCTGCAAAGTCAAATCAAGGTCTTGTTAGTGGGAGGCGAAGTAACCGCTTAAAAGTGCATCAAGTTATTGATCTAAGACTTACTTCTTCGGCGTAAGACTTTCCGATTCCGTCAGTGGCTCCAGTGATCACTGAAATTATCAAAGTCACGCATTATATGCATGCAAATGGCCAACATTTCGCAATAATATTTTAGCCATTGGCTCAGTTCATATTTTAGCTGTTGGCCCAGCTAAGTCGTCAAGGCCTCAAAGCTTATACCATTATTGTTATTATCGTTGGTTGAGTGTTTACATCCAAGTTTTAAAATCCCTCACAGGCCTCACCCACCCTACTAACACTCCATCAGATTACTCATAATGTAACTAATCAGTCCATTAGTTTGAAGAAACGTTGCGAAAGACGAGACTTCCGATCACACCAGTCTACGACGCATCCATATAATATTGCATAATTCTGCTGACTTCCCTTTGACACATTCATACATTGCGATGATCTGACTGTATGCAAATTAAACGAATGAGCCAAAGAGGTACCCAAAATATTCAGTGCTGATAAGCAGTGAGGGAGAGGACAATTTCATCTCCAACAACGAATTGCAGCGAACCAGCTCGGTTGCACCATCACCTGGGATGATTATCTCAACTTCCTGATAGAACCAGTTGGCACCAAACGAGTTTGTACCCTTTCGATGGATGTGTTTTCCTGTGAAGTGCTTGCATAAACCATATCCATAGGGTCTTTAATATTTAATTGTTGGCATGATATCATTACGTTCGAGTTTGAATGGATTATTCATTTTCATAAGTCAGACTTGAGCTGCATGCTATTTGCAAAGCAATGGCTACATTTCGAAGTATTCGTGTTGCATGTTGAGCAACTGAAACGGCATCACAGGTGCCCGTTTAGAAAAAAGGACGAGTCAATGGAGTCCATTATCGCCACAGAATGTGGGAATTGTGGGAATGGGAATCTCAACCTTCAATTAACTTCCTCCCAGTCTCCCTACCCGAACTTGTAATTTGGGACTTGAATCATGTTACGTTTGTTCAAAGTTAGCTGTCCTCAAGAAATACGAAGCAATAAGTCTCAATGAATGGCTAAAAGGCGAGTGCTATTAATTCTCCTGCAGCCGTGAGACGTGAAACTTTAAAATGCAAGTTATTTTTACTCGTCCGAGGGCTGCAATTTTCATTTCAAACTGAAGGATCTTTCGGAATATTTCCTCAAGGTTAGGAATGTGGTTCATTAGGGTAGCACGGGTATGAAATGAGGTCAACTGAATGCAGGCTCGAATGGAACACTTTTCGTTTCAGCGTACTTGATGGTTCGAGCTTTCCCTTTCTCCGTTATCTCAGTTCTCTGCGTACCTGCTGCGTGCTCATTTCAAAGGGAGCTTCGGAGTATCTCTTCAATAATGAACGGAGGAAGGAACACGTGCTCATGCGAGCACGTATGAGGAAGAAACCCACCCGAAATAGTCCTCGACGGACTCACTCAACGCTAACAATGCACATGAATGCAATCTCACTGAAATGGGATTTCTCGCTTGATATCATTGAAATAAAGTTCCAAAATAGAAAATTTTATGCATTGCTTTTATTCAAATTCCCTAGGGTTGACCTTTTATTTTTGTGTACTTTTGCTTCTAAATAAGCTCTTTCAGCTAAAAATTCTTGAAGAAATATTGGAAGCGGTGGCGCAGCATTAATTGACTTATAAACTATTTTGCCTTGACTTGAATCAACATAATTGATAAAGAAGGCTTATTCGCCTAAGTTAATTTAACGGGTGCGACCAGAGTCGACTATAGTGCAGCCTCAGAATACACAGAGGCATTTTTAGGACGCGTGCGGTACGCTTATTTGGGATAGAATCTCTGAATCCAGGTTAAAACCTTATCAAATCTGCATAATACTTTCGATGTCTCATTGACAGTCGTAATTTCTTGACGCAATCACCTGTCAGAGCCTTTATATAACTGCGGCGGCCGCTTGCACGCGTAACCGATTGTGTGTGTGGCACGATTTGCAGAGAATTTAAAAGACGCATTGCGGATTGCGGAGACAGGGACAGTTTGCATTTTGCGTTGTGCGGAGGTTGCAACATGAATGCATAAAGGCCCTGCTTCGTGATTACGTGCGTCTGCATGGTACGTTCTGAATGATAATCATCGACTATCATGAGTGATCAGAGAGAGATTGAATTGTTATGCCACAAGTTCTGGCGAGTTGTTTCTAAACCATCATAACCCTCTATAATAAAGTGAACAAAGTTGTACGAGCGTAGAAGAAGAGTGCGACTGCATGTGTGGCTATTAATCCTGCACAAATCTGTTGTTGTGCTGCACAAGTGCACACCGTTTGAGGAAAAGGACCCTTTTTTGAGTGAAACGGATGTGAAAGTGTCTGTCTGCATTGCATGTCTCATCGCTTCGCAAGCGTTTGATTCAATTTCGCATTCAGCTCTTTCCATTCCTGCCTTGCATCACTGCGTACCTGTACTCTTATCGAACTTATCACTGTACTAGTCGGATCGCTCGATGCATCTCATTGCACTTGGGGAACTTTTATGCGTCCAATTAATTGAACCTAAACATTTAATTTTACACTTGTTGAGGCTGACTCGCCCGTTTCAATTAATAAACAATTTGACTAAACCTTCTTTTAATTTCCTTTTGCTCATTTGCAAAAAAAAATTTCACTTGCCAATAATTTCAGTTCGGGCGAGGAAAGAATTTTAATCACTACGCATGCTTCTCTGAGGTTGGTTTACCTGCCCATTGCCCCATTTTCTTGAGGTCCGCATGCAGGCCCAATAGCTGCCCAAGCCATGTGTTGTAGATGACGTGGAGCAACTCGAGTCCAAAATACAGAATTATGAACGTCGTGATTCCCAGCCCGGCCCACTCCAGCGAGTTCAGTCCAAATATTGTAAACGCCTTGATGGCGGCACCCCACGCCAGCATTTTACACACTTGCACTATGCAGTGCCGTCCTGGAGAATTATTGTCCCACAAAGCAACACACACTCAAGAGACGGGAATGAAGACAGCGGCCAGTGCCGAAGGGGACTGGGAGCCGCAAACTCGGAGAGAGAAAGAAATTTGGGGTTTTTCCTTTCTCAGGTCCTGAACGGTATCCTCAGCATCAGGCAGTTTCTCTTCAACTGATCCGATTGGGATTGGGATTTCCCAAAGTTGGGGTCTCTTTACTCTGACTTTCGTGCCCGAGTTGACATTCGGGCGCGTGTTCTGCTGGCCGGATTGTTCCAAGCTCTCGACAGGTCCGAGAGTCGTATGACTACGTGCCTGCAGCGGACGCGATGGCGGAGGACCTCTAAAATGTTTCTATTTGTTGCACACACAAGATCAAAACAGAAACTAAACCAACCAGTGATTATTGTTGTAGTATTGCAACAATTGAAGGCAAGATGTGCATGCGAGAAACAGAAGGACATGTAGAGTGGAACCACCACCAAACCACCTCAAGATTCTATTTGATCAGCATTTCTTATAAGACCATCAAACAGCAGCACCAGCGGTATACTTATGCGCATAAGATGAGAGAAGGCCAGGCAGAAGTTTTAAAGTGAAAAAGATAATAATAATTGAAATTGAATGTAATACAATTGTTGAGTAGATGGATATACGGCTCGCAGGCTGGGTCTCGCGACGTGTCTTGGGCTTTTATTCTCGTCTTGGGTTTCTTGAGCAAAGAAAAGAGTTATTAACATTGCCCAGTTAGTGTCAAAATCGCCATGGCTGTGCTGGTGTACAATGTACGTACGTTGCACTGATGGCGAAGGAGAAGTTGTGAGATTAAGCAGGCAGGGCAGCGTAGAGAAATATTCGACAATTGTATTACAACGTGCGATGATATGCTTATACTTTGTATTTGGGAAACAGGTGAATTTGTATGCCAAAATTGTGTGTCGTATCCCCTCAGGTGCAAACTACTCGACTCGTTGCATGCTCGTGTACCTCCGCAACACTTTTTTCTTCAACGAAAAATGTAGAATTTGTGTCAAAATGAATTGTGTTAATCTGGGTACATCAGAACGCAGTGCCCTGTACGAGTCACGTCACAGTCACAGGCATACCAGAGCAGCCTCACTCCGCTTGCGACGGCGATTTGCGTGGCTGACTGTACAGACGAGCAGCCCTGCCGGCCAGCCACGCCAGGAGAGAAACCGTCGCGAGAGT
This sequence comes from Mesaphorura yosii, assembly GCA_009869945.1. Lineage (NCBI taxonomy): Eukaryota > Metazoa > Arthropoda > Collembola > Poduromorpha > Tullbergiidae > Mesaphorura > Mesaphorura yosii. Next base: position 11,117 of record WIXG01000330.1, on the reverse strand, counting down.
GATGAAGGAAAAGGACGATTTGCAAATTCGCCTTCTAAACAATGTAACAAAAGTCATTCGAAACGACGACAATCCATTCACAAAATCATTCGCTCGTTCGCTCTGAAGCATGCAGTATGCGCGAAAAGAATTGACCTGACCAACTGCGCTGTGCCCAGTTGAGGATGCTCTTTTGCAACTGTCCAACTATAAATATAAGAAATGAAACGAAACATCCAACCAGACGACGTTACATTCGTATGCATTGCATTATTCAAATCATCAGCATCTGACCTGATGAATGCACAAACGGTTTCTGTTGTACAAATGCTGCTACTGCTGCATAATACTCATTATTGGGTCAAGCGTAGTGCACATGCACGGCGATGATCTGCGCCGAGTCGACCAGCCAATTACGATGATGGCATAAAAGTCTGCTAATAAGTTGCCTGAACAAATGACAAACTTTTCAGGGGGCATTCGACAAAAGTACATTTGTACGCGGACGCAGCGTTCAATCGCGGCAGTCTAACCATTGTTGCACACAACTTCTTCACCTATTAATTGATTAAAGTGATGAAGAAATCAACACTGTTGAGTCTGTCATGTGAATTGGTATGGCTAGACCCATTTGAAATTGAAAGCTACTGAATTTTTTGCTTATTCACAGTCAATTTGGGAAGTGGCCATTACTTTGCATCTCTAAAAATGTAGTCATTCAAGGTCCCCAACACATTAGTCGTTTCTCGTTTGGTCAGACTTAGAGTCTCTGGAACTTTTAATGCTGAATCAAGCCACCAGCTGATTTCGCGGTAATTATCCTGAAAACTGGCAGCAACCCAATTTAAGACCGGGTCAATTGTCGTTAAGGTCTGTCGCAGTCATAAACCGTACAACATAAGTTGTTTCGCAGAATTTTACGAGCCTCTTCGTTACTTTTTTGCACTTTGCAATTCCAACTGTGTCCTAATAGGCGTGAAAACAATTTATGACTGGGCTTGTAAAAGCTCGCCACCGTGAAAATTAGCGAGAAGTAAAGAGTGAACAAAAGATGGGAATCCCGCATCTCATGAGGCGATAAATGACGCATAAAAAGTTTTATTCATTCGAGAGTCTCAAAGGAAAGAACAAGTGAGTATAATTGTACCTGACGCTTGGGCATTAGTTGAAGCATAGCGTAGCTAATAATATCCCAACTACGATTTTGATTAATCACGTTTCATTTATTTTACTTTTGCGATTGTATTGACTAGTTTGTAATATACAGTCCATGTATCTCCTCTGGACAAATGCAGGAGAAGAAATTATTAAGAATTTGGTAATTAATAATCAGTCATTCGTCGCTTAAAAGAAATGCGGCCTCTATAACGAAGAAATCTTGCTAGGTGAAGAGTAAATAAATAAAATTTAATGCCCAAGCAAACACGAGCCCAGCTTCCTATTCTCAAGCACTTTGTACAATGCTGACAATTTGTGTTTAAGTTGCAAAGATGAAGGTTCTTTTGAGATTTGTAGTGTGTCTTTCGTTTTATTGACCAATGCGACCTTGCATATTGCGCCCAGCATTCCTGCGATGTGTCCACTGAAGCTCTTCATGCCAAGGGCGTTCATAGTTAAGAATCATATTAAGATTCACACAGCGATCCGAAAAACATTTCAGATTCAGATTCGACACTCTAGAATGACAAACGCATTATCAGTTCACGTATTTAGCGATCAATTTCCAATTATGAATCGAATGCAATTTATGGGGAAATTGAGAAATGATCATTTTGAAATGAGGAACTCTGAGGTTTCTCAGGCGCCGCTAAACTTGTCTCTTTCAAACCCACTTCTGAATCTCCCATTTCATGCGATACTTCAACCCATACTCCAACCACAATTAAATGTTATTTCAGACCGACACAAGAAGTGCAGAAGTGGCAGGGTATGGTTATGAAATAACTAGACATAATCCATCTGAGCTTCTTCAAAAAATTGTATTGCCATTCTCATCCAAATTAATTCACGTTAATCTCTTAAAATTGAAATAAGAAGCATCAAAGGCTGGAAATTGAAGCTCCAGCTTGCCTGACACTACCAGAAGTTATTTAATTCATAAAATTAGTCAGAACATGGTTCATTTGTACAAGTATCTTCGCTTACCTTGTCTAAATGGAGCCATTAAGGTAAGGAAAGGAATAACACGACTTGCACATTCATTGTTCATTGACAAAGTTTTACATGTGTGATGTAAAACACATATCTGACCCTAAAATTCTATCATTTTAACAGGGAGCCAGCAGGGTATGGCTGACCCGAAGTTTGTCCAACGAAATCAGGAGTTGTGGAGCTGCTAATGGAGTATGTGAACGTCTCAACATAGCGCACTTCTCGAAGACATCTAGTTCCAAGAGAAACCGTCATTTAGAATCTAGTCGAATAATTCACACAACACCGTCGGTGCTGAGTCCTGTAGTCCCATTCAAGCTCTCTGATATTGGTGAGGGAATCAAAGAAGTTACAATTAAGGAGTGGTAAGACACAGTATAACAGGCAATTGAAATACAGCCTCACTTCTGACTGTACTATTTTTGACAGGTTCGTCAAGGAAGGAGATAAGGTTAATCAGTTCGATCAGATCTGTGAAGTGCAGAGCGACAAAGCATCAGTAACAATTACTTCGCGATTTGATGGCATAATAAAGAAAATCTATTACAAGATTGATGACATGGCTCTTGTTGGTGCACCTTTAGTTGACATTGAGGTTCAACAGTCGAGTGGAGGCTCTGGTAGGAAATGGCCAATAACATAATTCAAGGCAGGGTGTAAAGTAAATGACGACCATTTCATGTGTTCGGCAGACGACAGCCTCCGTGAGGTTCAGGAAGGAGATGCCATTCAAGTTGGAAGGTCGGAAGCGAGTATTCGACTCCCAGAAGAAGAACCAGGAAGAGATAAAGTCCTAGCGACTCCAGCAGTCAGGAGAATAGCATCTGAGCACAAGGTAATGCAACTCATTTCGGCAATAAACTGCCACACGATGTTCATTTTGAACTTTATGATGACAGGTCGACTTGAAGGATATTGAGGGAACTGGCAAAGATGGACGAATACTGAAGGAAGATGTTCAAAATTACATCGATGGCAAAACTCCCAAAAGTGTTGCAGCTTCTCGCCCTATAAAGCTCGGTGCGCCAACACTTGCTCAACCACTGCCCAAGACAACCTCGAAAGAAACTCCTCAACTCAAACCATTGCCAGCCGTTTCATCGATTACTGTCGCAGACAGGAAGGAGTCAATTAAGGGTTACACGAAGACTATGATGAAAACTATGACCGCTGCAAATGTAAGAATAATTTGCTGATTTTACAGCATTTTGCTTAACCAATTTGTGTTACAAATGATGTGTTTGTGATTCGGTTGTTTCAGGCCATCCCCCATTTTGGCTATTGCGACGAGATAAATTTGAACGAACTGATAAAATTGAGAAAAGAATTTCAAAACTTGGGCGCAGAGTATGGCGTTAAAATCACTTACATGCCTTTCTTCGTTAAAAGCGCATCATTGGCATTGACACAATTTCCTATTCTTAATTCATCACTGGATACGGCGGAGGAAGTCGTCATTTACAAGGTAATGTTGCATCTCTAATTAATTTGAAATAATACATAATTTGAAATTCAAACGCATATTTTCACAGGGAGCGCATAACATTGGCGTGGCGATGGACACCAAAAGTGGACTCATTGTTCCAAACGTCAAAAATGTTCAGAGCAAAAGTATTTTAGACATTGCAGCTGATTTGAATAGACTTCACCAACTGGGCTTAAATGGCACTTTGGGACCCAACGACTTGACTGGAGGGACGTTTACCTTGTCCAACATTGGTTCCGTAAGTTGTACCACTTGCTCAAATTACTGTCTGACCGTAACTTCCACTTGATGCGAATTTAGATTGGCGGAACTTACGCCAAGCCTGTCATTCTGCCGCCGGAGGTTTGCATCGGTGCTCTAGGCAAAGTGCAGGTACACATTTAAATTCCCTGAAATGATGGTTCCCTCTCTAATTAAAGCATTGTCCAACACTTTATGAACGTGTCAGGCGCTGCCCCGATTTGACTCGGATGGGAACGTGGTTCGAGCAAATATTTTCAATGTGAGCTGGTCTGGTGATCACAGGCTCATCGATGGTGCTACAATGGCAAGATTTTCGAATTTATGGAAGTCTTACTTGGAGAATCCTGCCTCCATGTTATTGCAGCTGAAGTAACCGGCATCTCTCTCCTGGACATGACATGTTAGTGAATGCAATCATGGTAAACTATATTTTCTCATTTTTAGAATTTTAAAGAGCCAAATTATATTTTTGAAACATTGTATTTGAACAGTACAAGCCTATATCAGTCAGGGTTTAATAAAACACATAGAATCTCTGGTTTTAAAACGTGTCGGCATATAATGGTGATTACATTTTCCCGTTCTTCATTTTGCATGTACAAGGCAGAGTAGATTTGGGCACGTGTCATGTGCTTCGTATTTGACGGATGGTTGCAGGTTTTGTTGAAAACCCCGTTGATTTGAGTTGGCAGCCAAAACTGAAAACAAATATCGGCAAAAGACAAAAGGTAAGATTATACTGATTATACTGTGATGAGTCCCGAGAATAGTCTATGAAAAGTGCGTACATCTACAAGATCTTGTATACAGACGAGTTACGCAGTCGGGGTTCTGGTTCATGGAGTTTTGAGTGGATCTTTAACTGGTCTCCACTAATCTTGACTCAAAACGCTTGGTCGTTGGGCAGGACAAAAATACTCGGAGTAGCAACAGCTGGTTCTCTTAGCAGTTTGCCAGTGGAAGCAGATATGTTTGATAGACAGCCAAAAATTTGACTTGGAAAGCTGATTTGTGTGATGATCCAGGCTAAAAATAACTCGCCTACTTCAATGCGCGTATGAAGTACGTAAAAAACATTTGACGTGTTTTATTGTTGAAGAATCCGAAGGAAGTGTTTGCAAAACATAATATTTTCTTTGAACGGCTGTAATTAACTACAAGAACAAAACAGAGCTACGGAGTTAATTTGAAAGGCACGACTGATTACTTTAATTGTAATGACTGATTTGATTCGGAGAAAGAATTCTGATGCGGAGTTGTACAGGTCTTCATCAATTCAATGAGCCCATCGGGCGGAAGCCAATGAGTTGTTTTCAGGACGGTGCGTGTGTAAATTAGAAAGAAGTGATAAGAAAATGGTGTCCATTTTGTTGCCTGACGGTTGACGGCACTCTGTAGCACAAAAACTCAGGATTAGAGAGAGATCATTCTGTTGTACATACCGTGCTCATAAACCGTGCATAAAGAACCGTCTCATCGTTTCTCTGACGACGCGACCCTAGAAATATATTTTGCGAATCTTAAGGCTCTGACGTACTTTGACTAATTTCAAGTGATTTGAGTCATGTCCAGGCGGGAAATTTGCTTCCAGTTAAGTGAATGATGTGTACAGGAACCAAAGCACGCACAGAAGGAGCAGCAGAATGCCATATGTAACGATCAAGTTATATGTCTCAGAACCTTTGGTGTCCATTTTAGCACTTATCTGGCGAAAAGAAGGAGCTCATGAATATAAAATACCTTACACATGAAATACTCCGAACTATTCTAAAAGAACAGTACAAATCTTCGGAATGCAATTTAGTTCACACTGAAAGCATACGTAACCACGTTTTTTTGAAATTTATTTTACTGCGCTGGACAGACACGTAACAACACCATGCATTATTGCGGCTAGACAATGAAATAAATAGTGTGGTTTTAGATAAAGGCTCAAGTCAGATCAAGCACTAAGATTCTAGATTCTATTTACTATTTACTACGACTGGACTCAAACAGAGGTTTTTTGTTTACGGCCCACAGATTTCAGATTCAAGAACAATGCCACATTCTGTACGCGTGCTGGAATCAGGAATACCTATGCACGTTTATTGTCGAAGAATAAATAAACTCACAATGCCGCAATTATCAACTTCCAACTGTCGTGAAACTGTGTTGAGAACTGTGAATGGAGGAGATGAAAGAAATCTTTGTCTTGCCTCGATGGTGCCAATAACCGTCTGATTATTACTCTTGGAAAAGATCACAACAAAGATACACAAAAGGAACGAGAAAATGAGCCGTTTTCTTCTCCTTTCAGATCGTGCATTATTTTAGAGGTTTGAGGCAAGAAAAATTTCATTATGCAATGACAGATGAAGAGACTCAAACCTGCGGCAGAGACGCAACCAGCTTAATAATTTTCGAGTACTCGTTACACTAGATTATTCGGTCGCATTGGGTTCTGAAATGAAGTGCGGGCATTCGTGTACAACGGCAAAGTCTCGTTTATTTGCATGCTGACGGACGAAGAATGGAAGAATTTGCCGGGCCGCATTCTTGACAAGTGGAAAGAAGAGAGACACCAATGCACTGGGCACAGTTGGAGGGCAAAGATGAAAGCAAATTCACTTAATTATCCGCCGTTCTTGGATCGGCTTTCGCATTTAACTTTGAGACAGCAAGTCAAACTTTTAGCATCCGGAAGTTGAGACTGTCACTGAATGCGTTTTTGGACGCTTTAAGACTTGATAGCATGAAAACCAATTTCCGTAAGAAATAGTAGGACAGGACAGACTCGACGGGCATATGCTACCAATCAGCTACCATGATCAAATAGAAACTTCGACATACACGTCGCTTTGAGGACATTCAATCGAAGACTCAAATAGCGAACTCATACCAAAGGAACTCCTTATTTCATTACTTTTCATTTTTTTTAAATTAATTTTTGCGTGAAATCTACAATCAGAAGTGTGAGGAATATGTTGAAGAATCGATTTTCAAAAGGGACTCGCAAATATGATTCTACTAAGTCATAAGAAATCTAATTGTCAGCGTCGGAAATTTCAGGCAATTCTAAGAACAGACAGGTTCTCTGGTCAAAAGCAGGCGTGCGAAGAGTGAGACTGACAAAGAGAACCGGACTCAAAGCAACACGACACAGTTCACTATGAAAGAATCAAGCAGAAATGATGCTTAACCTTCAACAGTTTTCGTTGAGAGGTAACCCGTAATTCCTTTGCTATCATCCTGACTGATCCCTAGCAATGCCTCAGATTATAGTTAAATCTGTAAGATATAGATCTACTTATACTGGCCTATCTACACGTTACTCCTTTGGTCAAGATCAAATTATTCCATTTCTTTCCAAACGATACATTGTCTATATATTATATTGACTTACCTGATTCAGTGTGTTCACGTTGCGTAACTATGTTATCAATTCCAAGTCATTTCTAAATCAAAGCTGTGGGAGTCAAAACGAATCAATGAGATGTGTCTTTTTGATAACATTGACATACGATTATGGTGGAAAATTTATACCCCGGACCACAGAAGCCACAAGATGGCCAGTAGCACCAACAAAATCACATAATTTACCACCAGTGATTTGGCCTCACGATTGATGTCATCGCCACTCATCGTGTTTTGATGACTGATTGTTTTGAGTGTCGACTGAATGAAGCGGAACCGTTTGATTGACGCCAATTTCAACTGAAATCAATCAACTCTGAGCTTATTTGGCTTGAGTTTGGCACAATCCGTCATATTTCTTGAGCTCTCAGTTCCGACAGAGAGACTGACAAAGAATGCGAGTCAGAGTGATCCGATGAGATGATCTGGGCCGCTCGCTTTCATCCTTTCAATTTTTTACAATCCATGTTGTGGGGGTGTCATAATAATTTGGAAGGAGAATTCAAGTGAAACAACTGCAAATTTCGGGTAGCCATGAGATTCTTAAGACGACTTCTGCTTTTCTGCAGACTGCAGATATTCCCGTATTCCATGAGTACCTTTTTCAGAATATCAAGAGTTTCACCATAGCTTTTTAGTTTTCCGTTGTACCCGAAAATCAAACGTACGCTCAAATCATCAACTAGTTATCATATCCGACCCATTCTCATCTTCCTCATCATAGTTTGACGATGTGACTTGCCGTAACCAGATTTTTTTCAAGACTCAATTAAAATGTTAACTCAGTCGGCATTGAAAAACTCCTCCTTCCTCACAATCGAAGTCTCTTGGCTCCTGAACTTCTTCATAAAATCTGACGGAGTCGGATATTAAGAAGAGAGATATTTAATTTGACAGACGCAAGACCGAAGCTCCGCTTGCCATCCTCTCGCCACAGAGCCTAGAGTGCCGGTGATCTCCTTTATGTTAAGGCTTATGTAGAATATGTATGCCAATGCCTGTGTTTCTCTCCGACTGCGACCGCCCAGCTTCAGAAATTGATGCGACTAAAATAATTTTATTGGTTCTTCTCGTTCTTCATTTTATGACCCATAAAAATTAATCGCTAGCCAAAAAATTCGTCACGCGTACGAGGTCTGTCTAATTTTAAGCTACGTAGTTCTTTTTTCCAGGTCTCAAATTTCCGTGGCTCATCCACGGAAATACCCATACGCTGACGTGACACCAAGAAACGGATTAACACTTGCGATAATGCTTCGTTTTTCTGCTTTTAGAGTATCGTTTATCGGTTGTGCAGAAGCAATAAATATGAATATAGCCATAAAAAGGGTAACAAGAATGTACATATGATTTGATCGACTGTTCAAAATCCTCATTGCAAGTGGAAAACGTTCGAATATTTCAGGCGATCAATAATAGATTCGACAGGGAGTCTCAAGGAAATATTGAGACTGAACTAAAGGTCGTTTACTTTATGAAAAAATTCATGTGAAATGATTCATGAGACAGTTTTGTGAATATGGTGGACGCTTTTCATTTTATTTTTATCCTGCCTGATTCTGATCTACAATAGTGGCCTGAATATCGGACTCGTAATTTCGTGAAAGACAATAGCTCTGTGCATTTAATCTCATCAATCAAAAGTAAACAATAATTAATTATGGCAGATTCTTTTCGGAAAATTTATGAGTCAAAAGTACACACTAAAACACTTCTCATACGCGGCTTCGCCAGCAGCTCAGAATCGTAGCTGAGCCCTAAGCCATCCGAGTACTTTATTTGTATTTCGGACACAAAACCGAAATCCTGAACAACGCAAAGAGCGAGCTCAGAGAAAAAGAACTCGTCCAACTTTGCCTTACCGTACACTATGTTAGGTTTCTGCGAACATTGTACATTCAGAATATGAATTTAGAAGCATGCTAGCGAAGAGGCGAATGCCAAAATGAAACTCAGTCAAGGTTTTCGTGTGAAAATAACCAGAAAAGTATCAATTAAGAAATATTATGCGGATGCGGGACGCATGTCGTAAAACGAATAAGACGAGGTTTTGCGACGACACGAGGTAATGAGACAACGCAGTCACCGCAGTCGCATTTCGCATACAATGATGTAATAGAAATGCCAACGTCTAGACCCAGAATCCGGGCCAACCCACAGAATTCCTTCACCGTGTACACGGTTGTTGCATAGTAAATTTATTGAACTTCTACTTAAAGGATGGGCAAAATGAAGGTTTTATTCCTCAAGCAATAATTCTCACAGAGAATTTATGAAATTAAAGCAATTTTGGCTGAAATCACGAAAATATAGCATCAAAATTCCGAAAAACATAAACAAGGACAAATAGAATGGTTATTTATGAACCACATCTGGTGTGACCGCTACATTAATCATGAAGTGTAACATTTGATGAAATTAAAGCTTGCGAGCACCGCATAGTCTAAAATTTTATATAGTCTAATTGGAAGACGCGTTGAGGAAATTTTGATTCCATTGGAAGACGATTTACCAAAGACACGTTATGAACAGAATGGAAGTGGAAGAGTGCCAGAGAAATTAATTCTGCTGATCGACTCTTTATGAGAGGTTTCCGACGCAAAGGTACTTCACGTAAGTGTATTCATCCAGTCCGTGACTTGAACCTTCACGCCCGAAACCAGACTCTTTAATCCCACCGAACGCGGCTTCAGCAGCCGAGATTATGCCCTCATTGATTCCAATCTAAAGCAAAACATGCATGTGATTTGATAAAAGGATCGGCAAATTAGGGACTACTTTCATTCCGTATTACCATTCCGGTTTCCAAGTTCTTCCCAACACGAAATATTTGCCTCACGTCATTACTGTAGAAGTAGCCTGCCAAACCACTTCGCGTGCTGTTTGCTGCTTTCAGCACTTCTTCCTCCGTTTTAAAGCTAATAATAATCCCATAAAAATACTTCAGCCAGTATGAACATTAAAATTTATGATTGGTGTACAATGTTCCGAACCTTTTAATGGAAACAACGGGCCCGAATATTTCTTCGTTATAACAGAGCATCTGCTCGTTTATTCCAGTGAGTAAAGTCGGCTGATAAAACGTTTTCCCGAGAGAATGTGGACCGCCGCCCTGGAGCACTTGAGCACCTTTGGAGATAGCATCTTTCACCATCGACGACACCTTTTGAACAAAAAAAATCAGTGTTTTACACCATCAAGAAATAACTTCGCGGTAAGAATTACCTTCTCATACTGTGCGTGATTAATGAGTGGACCAACGGAGGTGTTTGGCTCCATTCCATTCCCGACCACAAGCTTCGACATTGCGTCTTTAACTTTCCCAACGAATTCTTCCATGATGCTTTGATGAATAAAAACACGATTTGTGCTGACACACGTCTAGAGAGTTAAGAATTAAAATTAGCATATTATTCGTCCTTCTAATGTTCTAAACAATTTTTATTTCTTACCTGGCCAGAGTTTCTAAACTTTGAAATCATCAGGCCTTCTACGGCCTTGTCCAAGTCCGCAGACTCAAACACAATGAACGGGGCGTTTCCTCCCAACTCGAAACTAGTCCTTTTCATTGTCGACGCACTCTGTTTGTACAGAAGCTTTCCAACTGCAGTGGAGCCTGAATTATATTAAAGGGATTAAGCATTTACGAATCATACCTCATGACCAAGGCAAGGCAAAAGCATCAAACGCACTAAAAAGCAATTTCAGCAATAAGCCCTGCTTCGCCAGTTGAAACTACGAATTTGTATCCGATAGCTCATTAAAACATATTTGGCACTCACTTAAAAAGAATTAAAAGCACTAAAAGCACTATTTCAGAAATCAGGAACTCAAAAGCATTATTTTGGATGATTCTACGAAT
>WIXG01000329.1:0-87655 GCA_009869945.1 Mesaphorura yosii | reverse complement strand
ATGCTGATTCAGAATGCGAAATCGGTTTTGCCCTACTTATCACCGTTTTCGAGATCATAGGTTACAAACATTTCGCCCTCCCTTCGATTAAGAGTAAGATGTGGATATGCACATTGCGGCGCGGGTAATAATTTTGGTGGTTTGTCTTTTGCCTGTGTGTATTATTTATGTGTTGGGTAATAAAAAATAATCGAAACTTGCCAATATTTCATCGCTGAGCCAACTTTTATTACAACAACAAAAAGCGGGCAGAATCGAGACGAAATGATTGCGGGCATGAATTTTTTATCGCTTTCTCTCTTGATTGCGTAACCAAAATAAATGTAATAAAAACTCTATTACCGTTCTCATCATTGAACGAACGTGCGGCAGGCGAATCATTGCATGATGGAGGCAGATGCTTGAAGGCGGCAAGGCTGCATTGATCTTTTTAGTTATGAAACAAATAAATGAAGGCGAACGCAAACTCATTTCTCTGTTCCATTTTTATTCCTTCAATCGCGCCAACCTCTTTTTTCGCGTTGCTTGGCTTTTGCATTTAAGCGCGGTGAAAGTTAAGCCGACTTCGAATCTCTTTTTATTACCGAAATGCAGATGACTTCATGACTCGCAATATTAACATATTCATATTCTCCGTTGCTATACTTTGCTCTGAGTATCTCATTTCTTATTTTTCTTTCTCTGTTTTTACTTTATTCTGCTAAGCCGGAGGAGGCGCCTCACCAGTAATTTCGCAAGACTCCAAGTCGAGACTGAAGCCCGTCCTGGTCTTCATTCATGGAGGAAAATTTTCGTGGGGAAGTGGTAATCTTTATGATGGAACATTATTAGCTGCCTATGCTGATATGCTCTTCGTTACGCTCAACTATCGCCTCGGAGTTTTAGGTTAGAAAAGATTAGAATAATAAGTGCAACTCGCTGGAAAATGAAATGCGTACTGGAAGGCGCAGTCGTTAGCTGGCGGGATGAACTCATCCAGGCTTTGCTTGCTCGGATGAGTCAAAGCCAACTTACACTCTCGAGCAACACAAACGCATACATATTTTCCAGTGCGCAGTGCAGAGTTGGTTATGACTTCCGTTAGGTCTGAGATTACAACTTGTGATTATTTTAATGTGCAGGGTTTCTTAACGTAAACACGTCTCCGAACATGAAACCACGTGTGGCAAATTACGGTTTGATGGATCAAATAGCGGCACTGAACTGGATAAAAGAAAACATCGCCGCGTTTGGAGGCGACCCAGAAAATATTACAATGATGGGTTACGAATCGGGAGCAGCTTGTATTCATTTCCTGATGACGTCACCTGCCGTTGTACCAGGTGAACAATTAAGTATTGATCTTCCATTAACGCGACGTGCATAAACTCCAGAGTTGTGATTACACCAACGTCATACCAGCAGCAGTCGCATTGTTCGAGTATAATTCACTTTGCGATGTACTTTGTCCTCCTTTGTTAGGCTTGTTTCATCGAGTTATATTAATCGCTGGTTCTGCGAGAGCTCCATGGGCTCTTGTAGACGACCCGGCGGCAGTTGCAAGCGCTCTGGCTGAATCATTAAACTGCTCCATAAATCAGTCAACCATTGCAAACCCTCCGACTTCACAAAGTCAGCCTTCAGGGCGTGAAAAGGATTCAGCTTCTAAATCCACTCCTTCTGAGCCATTACTTGATTGCCTGAAAAACAAACACTTTTCGTATTTCGCAAAGTTTGCAACACCAAAATTTTCCGTCGACTTTGGTCCAAGTGTGGATGGCATTGTAATTCCCAACAATTTTTGGGTTAGTTTAACGCTCTTTAAACGCCTTAATTACTCAAGCGTCAATTCAAATTTCATCGTCTCTATTTCAGTCATATGCTGAACCACAGTATGGGAAACGAGAGGCAAAGCAGAGTTTTGACTTGCTGCTTGGTCTTTCCTCTTCAGAAATGCTTACCAGCTTTGCCGAGGTAAGTCTTCACAAATCTCGTCATTTTATTCCTGCACTTTCTTTTATGCCGCATTGTTGACTTTAGCGAGATTTAGTTGCTGGAATTGAAATACCCCGTCGTGATGCAATTCTTCGGACGCTGATTAGGAATAGTTACAGATTCCACCGCAATGAAATTCTTGCCACAATCACAAATGAATACGTTGATTGGGAAAGGTATGTTGTAATTTTGCTTCATTTTTCGTTCTGTGTAAACATCAACTCATCGACATCCAAACACTATTCATTGCAGAGGCATCCAACATCCGATGACGACGAGAGATTTAACCCTGAACGCAATCACTGACTGCCTTAGCCTAGGTCCTGTTATAGCAGCAACTGAGTCAGCACATATTAGGCAGCCTTTCTTTTACGTGTTTGACCACTCGACGAAAGATGGACTGTACACGTTTCAGGTTTTAAACTCGTTGCATCAAGACAGGGGTTAGATCAGAAAGGTCCAAACTTTACATTCTTTTCCGTTTAGAAGAGTCCCGGACCTGCAGGCGGTGAAGAGCTGAACTACATGTTCGGATTCCCACTGCTGGAGAAAGTACTGCCATTCTTCCCAAGTCCATTTCCTTCGAATTATACGAAAAGTGAAATGGCACTTTCAGAAATGCTCATCACATACCTATCAAACTTTGTTTATACTGGGTACGCACTATTTTCTTATATCCTTTCTCGTAACCAAGTTCAAGTAAAAAAATTCCCCTTTTATATAAAGTAATCCTGGTGAGCCAAATCAAGGAGACTTCGTGTGGCCAATCTCCAAGGAGAAGAACAAGTTTAAGAACGTAGCGTGGGACCCGTATGATAGACTGCATCAGAAATATCTCGAAATTACTGCCAGCAAAATTCGCATCCGCTCACATTACCGCGCACATCAAATGGCGGTCTGGCTCAGGTAGCTTTACGAGCTCATTTCCACTTTGAAGGTAACGCTGCTCACCCGGATCCTAACCGCAGCATTGTAATTACTTAGGTTGGTGCCGGAACTTCAAAGAACTGGAGCAGCGTTCGTTTCTGCCCTTCATAATCGCATGCACGGTGGTTTTGACCCGGCGTTATACGTGGGAAGGTAGGGTAGAGAAATAACCTGGGCCTCCGAGACCAAAATTACTCAAATGAGTATGAAATACTCCAGTTTCAGACTACCTGAAGAATTAGAAGCTGCCAACGAAATTCATCATTACTTGGACAGTATTGATCACGTGGACTTTTATTTTAATGGGAGTGGTATTCCTCCATCGCCACCAACCTGCTTCTCGCCGCTTTCATCAATCTCATCAGATGTTGGCAAAGGAAACGTCGGAGCAAGCATGACGAGATCTTTTGAAGAAAGGCAAAATGGAACGCTGGCGCAAAATTCCTTCATGACAGCGTACGCAAATAATCTCCCACTTACTATCGGCGTCGGTACGTAAAATCTCTCTTACTCTTTTTCCATTTGTCAACTAGATTACGTTATGTTCTGACAAACTACTAGAATAGAATTGATTGTCTTTCCGTTTCACACGTCCTGCCCACATAAGTCAAATCATTTCATTCGGACTTTTAAAGTGACACGTTGCGAATTCTTTATATCTTCCTTAAATTGATGTCAACGCACGCAGAGTTCCGTTTAAACTCGATTCAATGCGCTGACTTCTGAATTCGCACTTCTGCGAGCTTTGGAATGCGTCAACATGTGACTCAGCCGGGGCTCTTCCTGATGGCTTAATACTTGCGCACGTCAAAGGTAGACGCAGCACGCACAATAAAATTACTTTAATTCTGCAATCACATTCGGCTGCAGAGTCAAGCCGCACGCAACCAAGTTTGTGAAAAATGAGGTTGACTTATTTCCGCCTAACTGACATTCTCTGAAATGCTATTTGCAGGTTGTTCACTTCTTATTCTCAATATATTCATCTTTGCCATACTTTATTATCATCATGATAAGAGAAGAAGTTCAACAGACAGACGACTTTTGAGTGCTGCGGAAAACAGCACGGTTGAATCTCAGCAGCCAACCAGCCTCGCTGGAGGCGAACCTCCTTCAGAATTATTACAATCAAATTCAACTACTGCGACTTCCTTCCATCAATCTCAGTCTTTCTACTCCTACGACGAAGAGACCCATGATTTCTACCATCGTCAACCACCTCACAAGAAGCAGAGTGTGAGCACGACTGCTGAAAATGTCAACTTTGCTACTTTTTCAGATCACGAAAGACGACGAGAAGTCATGTCTGCAACTCAAGATTCACACCTCGTTCAAAATTCTGTTGGTGAAAATATGATTCTTGCTCGACAACAGCAGCAGCAGAGCGGAATTTATTTTTCGCAACCCACACAACAACCGCTGCAGACTACAACCATCAGAATCACAAAGCCACAGACGCATCAATCTAATCATTATCAACCGCAAGAGCATCAACGGCAAATCCTACCTCATCAGCAGTTTGATCATATGAATGTAAACATACCAGGCATCGCTGATGATGCCAGTCGCAGAGCTGAGACTGCAAGTGCCGAGATTGTATCTCAGCCTCATGCTAATGTAGCTGTTGCTTTCACGCTACCAATCCGGCATCTCGATCAGCCTCGTCGCACGCTGCATCCAGAGCAAAGTGGTTCACAGTATACAGCAACGTCGTCCTTTACCACTGCAGTAACTGCAGGCAATTCTGCCGCTGGCAGCGGAGCGTCTACGTTACCGCGAAAACCAACTCCACCGACGAGAAATATTTCAAATTTCACAATGACACAAAGACAACTGTTTTCTGTGATAATAAGTTTATTCACGTTTGGAATTTTATAATCCATGAATTCCGTACGCAGTTTATTAATTACTCTGCATGTGAGTGTTTATTAAATTGCTTCGGAATTGAATTCAAAGTTTAAATAAATCATTCTCAACGTTATAAACATGGGTCCGTATTCATTTACAAGATAGCATGATGTCGGAACATTCGAGTAAGATGTGACTGATAAGGGATATGGCGCTCTCAGCTGAAATTAATTGTTAGGTTCTGGATATTAAGTAACTCGAGCCCAGCTAGCACAAGTACAAGCTCTCGTTTCTCAAACCCAACAGTCATGCTTTATCTGAATGCGAATCTTTCAGTCTCATTACAATTACAGCAAGCACAATACGAGAGTAGCACGAATACGTCTGTTAAACTTAAACAAGTTGAAGTCAAGTCATTTATAAAGTGTGTGTATTAAGCGGGAAGGCAGGAAAGTTTTAAAGCATGACAAACTCGAAAACTTCAAAAATTTCAAACAAATATTAATCGTCCTCATGCAGCGCAGGACATTATTCTTATTTTACAGAAATGTCACGAGTAATGAACTTTAGCCACGCATGCATGCTCACACTCGGAAGAAGCAGCCTGAAAATACAATTTAGACCTGATTTGCTGGAGAAAGTCAGCGTGAGGCTGGAGTGGTGCGGTGGAACATGTAGAATGTAAGCGAAAGTTCCACTTCGCCCGCACTGTTCGATAAGTACGAAAACACGGAATGTCTTTTAGGTCCGTATATTTTAGGGTCATGGCAGGCTGTCGATGCCCGATCCTCTCTGCTTCCCATCCATTTGCAGATGTTTACAGCGGAGAGAGTTATCTCTTTAAACAGATTACTTGTTATTACTTCCGAGAGCGTAGCGTTGCAGGTTTCGCCTTTCTTTTTTACTGCGAACGAAGAAAGACAATTCATTTTATTCGTCTCGGCTTAATCTCTCTCTGACTGCCGGTGCCCTTCACTGGTCGGTTGGTCCTCTGCCTGCCTGCTTCCCGACCAACTGTGAACTGTGTCATGCCATCCCGCCTCATTCACATATGTACGTATCGCGCCGTAATGGACAGTTCCTTATTCGATCCACGTTTACAACCCTGCTCAACTTAAAGTAATTCTGCGAATGGCTCCAAGAGAATTATCATCTTACGGTCTGGCCAGAGTTGGGATGGCTTAAGAAAGTAGTAAATGAGAACTTCTTTTTCTTATTCATCTCCAGCCTTGTTTTCTCGTCTTCGGTCTTGCCACAATTCACAGAAGAGATAAGATGTTTAATTCGAGGGTTCAGGCTCCTCATCGTCGTCTGCCTTTCGTCATCCGATCGCGTCAAGAACCGTCTTCTCGTATCATTTTTATCCGTCTTGAATGCATAAGGAGAAAGTTTTGGTTTCCATTGTTCCACATTTTCATGACAAAACTTACAAATGGCAGACACGGAGAGCGAGACGTCAAGGAGCTAATTACGTGCAGGTCTTCTTGAATTTATGGTTCTCTGAAAAGTGTTTCACTGGATAATAGATTGCCAGACATAATAAGCTTTCATGACTTTTCTTTGTACAATGACCAGAATAGGAACCGTGAAACCTCTAGTTGATGCTTGCTTTGGGCATAGGACGCCGTATCTTCAAGCTCCCGAGTTTACGAATCCCATTTTCACCGTTGACAATGAAAATTGCCTTTTCCCTGCATGTCATATTTGTCATCAAGCGATCATGATGATGCCGACAGGGAGATGGGCGATAAACACGTCGCCAGCAAAATCGTTGCAAATTGTACCTATGAGCAAATTACCCATTTTGTTTCCAATTCCGTGAATCGCCGAATCTGAAATGCGTTAACTGGTGTCGCTTTTTCTTAAGTCATTAAATCCATCAACATGTAACCTGCTGCGGTGCGGGCCTCTTCGATTATTTTACTTGCAACAAGTCAAATTGGAGATCGTGCACAAAACTAATGCCCCACTTCAGCCATTGCCGTTTCCGACTTCTTTGGTGGCAAATTTTAGTACCCATAATTACATTTTGTGCTGGAAAGAGCCGGAAATATGTTCGTTGCGTGCGTTTGCCACATTTCTTTTCATTAACAGCTCTTGTTCCACTTTCGGCGAACAGTCGTCCGCAATACATCAAGGCGATAATTCAGAGGCCAAACGGTCCGGAATGAAAATTCTCGATCAAGAACAATCGCAGAGAACAGAATTTCAGGGACACTCTAGGCTGGGTCGGGATCGGGACAGACCGTGCTTTTAACTTTTTGCTTTTTGTGCTGAGAAATTGAGCAATTTTACCTATGACTTTGATTTAGATTGAGGCCAAAAGATGCGCACGCGAATTTGTGGAAGCCAGGATTTTCTCTCACTTTATTTCCTTTGGGCATATTTAGCATATTTAGCTCGCATCTCGCAATGACCTAAACGATGCATTGCATATTTATGCAGATAGCGAAAAAGCTATTAGTTCGATCATAAATCAACTACCCTTTTGCTGCGTGCTCCCATAAAAATGAATGAATGGGATTTCGAATGAAAGGGAAAAATGATAGAGACATTTATTGGGCATCTTACATGACTTATTTAGGTTCACGAGGACGACTCCCAGCATTATCCTCAACACATTATTCACGCTGCGCAAGATCGAGATTGGCAACTGCACGCAGAATGGAGATCAGATGCATATTGGAAGCAGCCATGCCATGCTCAGCGTTCGAATATTTTATTCCTTATTGTTGATGTGAATGTTGTGTGGGCATTCAAAGAGTTTGCCGCTAGCCTTGCGCATTGCCCTTCAACAAAACGCTCATTCAACAAACCCGAACTATTTCGGCTTTCATTAGTTGTTATGTTGTCAAATTGTGAATGTGAATAGATTGAGGAGCCATAAAAAGGAATGTATTTTATTGTTCATGGAACTGCGTTCAGATTCAGATCGAAGTAGGAAGTAGCGAAGCACACGCATATGTGAGCAGGTTCTGTGGCAGGTTTCGTGAACAGGTTTCACATTCAGTTGCCACGAGATGACTTTTTTGATTTCTTTCCGAAATGGCAATTTTACTGCTCTTCGTACATTTTATGGCAGTTTAGAAACAGCTACAGCAAACCACGCACCAAATATTGCTGACAAGGAGAAAGTATCGATTGCGCAACATAGATATCACTTACAGCTACTCCGTGCCTCCCACTGGAACGAGCCTCTTTATTCTAGCGTTCTAATCTAGCAGAGATGCTAGCAGTATAATAGAGATTGAAGGATGAAGACGGACGAGAAAAAAGGGTCTCGACTAAGCGAATGTAGTAAGATGCTGCGCCGGAGACATTAAATCTGATTTAGGTGGTGTCTTCTAGCTAGTTCCAGCATGAAATTAATTATTCGTTTTCTCAGAACCCAAATGGAATCTTCCAATTGTTTAGAAATTCAAATCCTCGGAACTCGTGGTTTTGCTATCTACATCTTTTTATGTAAGCTAGGATCATTCTGCAACAATTAATGAATGCCTTAATTTATTAAGGTTAGCAAAAAATACACTATTCACACTCAACAAAAATCCATGATCCACGAATAGAAATTAAAATTACTCAAGCTCAAGCTTTCAAGGTTGTTAAAATTATCCACTGTGAAACTGCATTTGTGTGCACAAGTTGACGTAATGAAATGGTGCTGAGACGAGACACAGTAAACTAACTCTATTTCGAAACACACTTTGGGTAATTTCAGTAATTTAATCTCGCAAGAGTGCAATAAAGTGAACACGTATGCATGCTGCGATCGATAGCTTCAGGTGAATAAAATAATAAAACTTAATTAGGCTGCCCGGGGTATTTGCACGGGGATTTAATCTCATTCTGCCGGTCCTCGGAAATTCCTGTCATTCAGATCGAAGAAGGTCGTATGAGGGACAGCTCTGCCATTGAGGGCATGGAGATTGAAGCTTGGCCCGCCTCTCGTGCAAGCCAACAGCATAGAGGACGGAAATTACTGCTAATTCCGTTCTCACAGGAGAATACGCTTCCAGCAACTATAAAAGATTCAATTGAGTTTCAATTAAGCAGCTAGTTGTCAACACATTTAGTTATCACAATCATACGTCCGCTAGCACTAGCACAGTGAGCTAAGCGCATCTCCTAGACCTTTCCCACCTTACGAATTGTAATTTTATGCCTCATACTCCCACTCACACTTTGTACTCACCAGATCGTGTGCACGTGTAGGAAGTCCTGCTGAAGTGTTGTCAGTAATTGCAAACCGATAAAGCAGTGCGTGACGCAAAGTAGCGTAAAGCTGATGTAGTCTGCCATTTTTATCTAACGTTTCTCAGAATTGGACTTCATTTAGTCTGTAATGTCCAATCAGGAGCTGAAGTGTGATCTGAGCTTGAAGGTGAACCGCGTTGCTAATTGTGATCTGGTTGACTTACCAGCAATTATTGAATTACAAATGGACCCAGAAGTAGCTGCGGTCAGATCAGCGTTCTTTCCGAATGGCAAAGTGTTAACGAGCAGGGTGTCCGACTACTTCTGCAACGCGGTAGGAAGAAAGCCGGACAAAAAGAGGGAATATAAAGGCGACTGCAAGTCGATAGTTGTACACCAATGGGAATGGTTACTGAAAATGCAGCGTCTGTATGGAAGCTTTCCGTTTGTCTTTGCTGAGGATGTGGGACCGTTCAAATTTCAATTTTGGTCCAAAGTCACTTTGTATACGGCACTAATCTCGGTGATCCGTCTGGTCTTATGTGTGAAACAATTTTCGAGGGGCGAGTATCTACTTGGGCGAAGGTAATGCAAGTGAAGTATGCTTGTGAATACTTTGAGTAAATGCATACGTTCATGTCAACAGTTACGGAAACTCTGTGGAAGACTGGATCGTGCTGAGCACCAACACAGTTGTACCTATCATTAATGTCTGGGACTTAATATGCATTTGGGCTGTCCTCAACAAAACAACCCGCTTTTTCAGTAGTTGGGGATCGTTTGAACACCAATATCGTGAAACATTCTGCGAATTCCATGCCAAATGTCCAAAGGAAGCCGAGAATGAGAGTCTCACAAGCCTAAGCGCGTGCGAGTACAAGTCGACAGTGGGGCGTTGGGGTGTGATCTTGTTCATCGGCAGTTTTGCGGTGAATCTGAGTATCGTCCTCGCTTCCTGGCTCGTAGTTTTTCGTCACAAGGAGGAGACATCACCGTACGTTCATCTTTTAGTTACGTGCATCAAATTCCTTCTGCTGACCATCGTAAGCGGTGAAGAAATCAAGAAGTTCTTAATGTACCACGCCTTGAGCGAGGCATTTAGAAATATCCGGCACAGTATTCAAGCTCGACTCCAGAAGGCTGAACCAGGACCAGAGACAACTCATCAGCTGCTGAACGTGGTGGAGATTTGCAAGTGGCGGAAGCTGTTAATTCACCTGAAGGAGATGGTCAAGCTTGCTGGGAACATTCAGGCACCACACGAAGCCATTGTTCTGATTCACACCGTGGTCATTTACACGGAAAGTTTATTCATCCTTGTCAAGGCATTCCTCACTCAGACCTGGTCGAGCTCTGCGCTCCTCTTTGGCATCATGACCTGGTCAATTGTGGCTCGACTCATAGTGAAAATCATCCTGGCACAAAGAATTACTGATGAGGTAATACAATACACGATATGGCTTTCCCTCAAAAGCTTGAAACTGCAGCTCGTTGTCTTGACTTGATGAGCAGGAAGACCGCATAGGGGAGCTATTGATGGATGTTAACTCTACAGCTACGGATGACGTGTTCTCCAACATCGAACTGAGAAGAGTGACCGAATTGATTCGCTCTGGCCCGGCAAAGATTTCTCTGTCGGGTTTCATTATCATTGATAAGCAGCTTTTACCGAAGATCAGCTCATATGTAGTTGCTTATCTCGTCGTTTTGCTACAGTTTCATCTGAACACTAACATTCGCATGGACTGCGCCGAAGGCTCAACATCTGCATCAGCTGGACATGACCTTGGCATTGCCATTTCCGACGTCAATGTTACCTATATTTCGTTTTGAGATAGCTCCTCTTTTTAGATCATATGCTTTAGCCCTGATAGTCATAGCTAAAATGCTTTCTAATATTATGGTGCTACATTGCGGCCCGTGGCAGACCAACTTAATGATCCTTGCAAGCTGCACGATTCGTCCGCTATGATTGCCACTTTGTCTAATGAGGCCAGATGGGAATAACACCGTCAAACTAATGAATGCACTTTGTTTACTTAAGAAACATGATCTCTTCGTACACGCGTATTTTGTTGAGAGTGGCTCGACTGGATACCAGCTTCCAACAAATTAATTGCAAAAAGAATGCGAAACGTTGCATTATGCTCTTAGCTTATCTTTACTCCTGCACTCGTGCAATTTCGGATAAATTAAGCGCCTGTGTTGCTCTTCGCTTTGATCAATTTCTGTCGCGCTTTGTCACGTTACCTTGCAACATTTATATTGATAATTTTTGCACACGACTCGCAAGCCTTACTGGACGTGAGTCCGGACCGGAAGTGTTGCTTTAAACACGTTGCTCATTCAGTATTGAGAATGGTGGGTATCACAGGAGACGTGGAGGACACACTCTGCGTCAACGTCGCGAAAGCAGAAGTCAATGAGAATTGCTCCGGAAGAATCCGACCGGCACATGGCAATCTTGAGACTGTGAGGTCAGAAGTTTTGCGACAGTGGTCTTGGCTACTTAAACTCCACCGCTTCTGGGAAGTTTCCCATTCTCTGTGCGTGGGGGCGGAGCTGGAATTGAATTCAATTGGTTCTCCGTAATCACATTGTACACTTTGATTGCAGCATGTGTGCGTTTTGGACTAGTCACATACCACTATGACACATGGAATATTCTACTTGAACGACGGCAAGCTATTTCTAATTAAGTTTATTAAGCCTTATACCATCTACAATTTAATCGCTGTTTACAGGTACGGGTACTCAGTGGAAGATATGATTGCCTGAAGCTCCGGTTTCGTGTTCTCATTCCTTCTGACTAGGTAGCAGCCCGTGCTGATCACGAGCAACCCCTTTAAATATGGTATCAAAATGTCCGTTAGGAAACCCTTGTTAAGATAAAAGTAGTCGTAGCTGCCCTCATTGCGAATTAGGCCCGGTAGATGCACTTGAATCTGGCCGATGCATCGCAATATGCAACACGCCAATTGTATACAAGTAGCAAGACAATTGAGTTGGCGTTGACTGTTGGCTCAACTTGCAACGTCGCTTTCGTGAGCTTCGGTTTGGTGCTAACACTCGAATCTTCCAGTAGGTTTGGGAGTGTTGTTTTCTGTTTTGAAGCTTGTTTATCGGTTAACGCAAGTGAGTCAGGTTAAAATGCACGGTAGGTCGAGTCGCATTCAATTCTGTACAAAAATGCGAAACCGCAACGAGGGCATCTAGGACCATTTTTATCTTAACAAGGGTTCCCTAACGGACATTTTGATACCATATTTATATGGGTTACTCGTGATCAGCGCGGGCTGCTCCCTAGTGAGCTGGGAGTTAATATGCACTTGGATCGTTGTGAAAAAGACGGAACGATTCTTCAGTTGGCCGCATTTCGAACACAATTATGAGACAGTTTTCGTCGGAGCGTGATATCAATCTAAGATTAGTCGATGGAGTGTGATCCTGTTCTTGTTGAATATGCGCAGCAACGCCAGTACGATTCTGTTGCTTGGGTTAATCATGACTCGTGATCAAGGCTCCTAAGTCACCTGGGCCTTTGGAAAGATTTTGACGATCCTTATTTCGAATGGTGAAGAAATAAAGAAGATGTTGATGTACCTCAGTCTGGCAGAAGCTTTTCTAAACATTCGCAAAAGTGTGAAAACTCGTCTACTTGAATTCGAACAGACTGAAACGGAATCGCACAATCACCAGGAACTGAAACTATCTGCTGCAGAGATTTCCAATTGGAGGAGATTACTATTACAATTGAAGATCATGGTGAAATTGGCGGAGATGTTCAGACGTCTCATGAATCGGTAGTTCTAATTCATTCGGTCGTTATTTACACAGAAAGTCTGTTTATTCTGGTCAATGCACTCGTCATCCAAACTTGATCGCTGCACTTCTGTTTGGAATTCTGAGCTGGGCCGTCCTCGCAAGGTCAATTGCCAAAATCATTTTTGCACAACGAATCATTGGCCATCATCATCGTTGCATACCGAGTTCGTATTCTTCACACTTCAAGGACATTAGACGCAATCTGCTTATTTAGGAAAACCGAATTGCAGACGCATTGATTAACATGGGCTCTACATTCGCCGACGGGGTTGATGCCGTCTTTGAAGCCAGAAAAATAATCGACATGATTCGATCCTCACCAGCCAAAATTTCGTTGAGTGAATTCATTTCACTGGACAAGACACTTCTGCCAAAGGTACAACTTTCAAGTTATTTTTAGTAAAAGCCTGGAATTGCCAATGATTGTGTTGACAGATATCTCCCTACGTGGTAGAGTATTTGGTTGTTTTATTCCAGTTTCATTTGAGCACAAAATGGAGATGTGAGAATTCCATGGGCGCCGAACAAACTGTTGATCGTACGAGTTTGGAAATTGAAGATGCGACAAGCAACCTTACACATTTTGTGTCAATGTAAATTTCTCTGTAAATTGGTGGTAGATGGATAAATAAATTACCATGCTTTACTATTCAAACTCTAATTCACGGTACCTAAACTTTTACGTAACCAAGCCCTGACAATTTACAGGCGCTCAGAATTGCTCAAGCGAAAATAGATTGCGCCTGTAGCCCAGATTTTCTTGTTTTTGTTATTCTTCGCCTGGAAAACTAGACTTAAATTAAATTCACAATTTATCTTAAGGGTTGCATAACACACACGAAAGAAAATGAATGAAGCTTGGGGAGTTTGCAGCACGAGGGCTCATCATCCGCGTGTACTTCGCACAAACTACGGAAGTGAAAGCGTGCATGGAAGAGAGGACATGCAAATTGAATTTTCTCAAACCGAGCAACGTCGATACGTTCATGAATTCACAAGTTTGTTATCATGATTATTAGGCAGAAGAAATGCATGCCTCGCGCTCCGGTATTGCCAAAGTACAATATGAATATAAATACAAAAATAAGCCTCTCATGCTTTCTCCATTAGCATACATCATTTCTCCGTCTTTTATGCTACTGGTACAAACAACGAAAGCGCAATAAATTACACTCTCCGTGCTGCATCTTGTTCTAATAATTTTTTCGCCAAACTTTCCTTATCAAACGCAGGCCTTTGCCCAAAGCAAAGTATACATCGAGAATCAAATCGAATTATTGTCGTGACTGTACTCTATGTCTCCCTGTTCTAAGACAAAATACACAGCTTGTAATTATAGCACGGAAGACATGAGGACCGGCATGTACGAAGACCTGTAATTTGCACATTTTCGTTCCTCCGGAGCATGCCCAGGATGTGTAATTTGAACCACGCGTGTAGGAACTGCAAGCAATCGAATGCAGATGTCTCACGTGAAGCTTTGCATTTGGAGAAAGTATTCTAGTTCTCTAACTAGAAAACAAGGGGATAAATGTTGAGCCACTGCGCGACGCTATGTGACGAGAGGACGAAACTCGCGAAAACATAAAACTATTATACGGAATAATTATTTTCATACGTGATTCTGCAGTCGCCTGGATCATATCATGGAGAAAGCTGATGTGTGGACCATCGTACCGGTTCAATCCAGTGATCTCCATGTGCCAAGCCCGAAGTGCACCGATCGTTTTCCATGGGTTCAAGATACAATGCAAAATTCGTTTGTCTTCTTTCCTGTGCAATACTAGATGACATTTTCTGACTCTCCATTCTCGCTTCTCAGCTTCAGGCAGGCGTAGGCTGATTTGTGTTGAAAAGGTAAGAACGTGCTCGATTGCTATATTCGAGAATTATGATCCGAATTTGTGTTGATCGAAAACTTTCTGACTCTGCTCTATTTTAGTATAAGATATGATATACTCTAAAAGCACCTCATATTTGTTTGTTTATGAATGATAGACCTTGTGATCACAGAGTAGTGTCTTTCTAATGCAGGAGTGACTTTCTAATGCAGCAGGAGCAGAAGCTTCAAAATCGAGTTTAATCGAGATTAAGGAAAGACACGAGACTCATTCCTACTAGAATCTACAATCGCTTACCGCATGCATTATTTCAGAGTAATGGCGAATCATAACCTTGACTATGCAGTTCTAACCTGCAAATGAAATACACCATAGTTTTCAAGGGAAAAATTCTGAAAGCATAGCGTTTAACTGATTTTTAGCTGTAAGGGTTCCGAATTGTGCTTTGAAGCTCTCTGAGTCAAACATTCAGTATTATTGTTCTACCACGACGAACAGGCCTATGCGTCGGTGTCCATTGCTCCATTAATTGTCCTCAATTCTCATTGCGTTTCAGATTTTTTAGAGACACCTTCGTAGATTCGTGATCAAGTCTACGTGTACCACCAGAAGTAAGTTCTTTGCTTCACATTTCGTGATTTCAACTCAACCAAGAAATTACGTTAGGACAGTTGGAACTTACGTCAGCCTAAGCAAAATTGATGTCTGGCAATGGAAGAAGGCACAGGTACAGGATGTCTTTTTCATTGAATGCTCTCTTATTTCAAGCATGTGCTCCACTGAGACTTCCTTCGCAAAACTGGAATGTCGGTGGATAGGTGGAATAAAGGGGAGATGTATGCTATTTGAGGCCAGGCCAGCATGTTCACCTTCAGTGCATTCGCGCTGGGACACCAATTCTGTCTGAGAATTCTATCTATATAGGATTAAAAGGGCTGAACATATATTGCCAACTCGCACAGCAGATGTGCGAGCACTTGCACGCATTACCCTTTCCAGGTAGATTGAATTTTATTCCTCATATTCAGAGTATTCATCCTGGAAATTCGAAGCAGGTACATAAATCTGGTTCTTTCTCTCTATTTTTGATCTTTCATGTGCCAAATGTCAACCACAATGGCATTACGCGACGAAGTGGAAAATGATGATACAAAGGCATTAAGGACGAACCACAGCAGCCGCGTTAATCTTAAATCGATAAAATCCGACGAAGTAACGGTAGTTCAGTTGGCGAAACTTGTTCAACTTGGAGCTGCGAATCAGTGATCCGTGAACAGTAAACTGCATGCAGTGTACTTTTTGCCGCTTCATAAGTCCTAAATAAGTTGAAATAGCTAATTCGAAAGTATTATGAAACGAATTGAATTCCATTATGGCGGTAATTATTGCCTAATTCCCAATTACGGCGTAGTAATTATTTCCGAATGAGTTGAAATATATTTCAATAACGAGAATGTGGCATTCATCCCAAATGTGCTTGAAAAAGTCAGTCTGATGTCTAACAAACTAGGTCTACAGAGCACTTTTAATTGACCTCGTGAAGGCGAACTTGGAGTGAATTGACGCATACTATTTGTAGTTTCGAGAATCGAGTACGATAGGTAATTGACCAAGTAAAGGCTGTCAGTGCCGCACAAAATCATGGAACGCTGGTTGCTGTATGAGTCTTGCTCGACATAGTAAATTCCACGAAGCAAGATATTTGCTAGATTTATTGCACTTTTTCACCATTTTCTACGCTGCCTTGTGCCACGCGATGTAACTGACTTCGTGGTTCCAAAGACTTAAGCGAAGGCTTGCCGTTCTTATCCCACGGCCGCACGATGCCATTACTTCTTATCAAATAACTTTCTCTCGCAAATTAAGAATACCTTGTTAGAAGTGCCAAGCAAGCCAACAGGAGGACAAACTTTTTTCAATTTCTATCGAGAACTCCGTGCGCTCATTTAGTAGTTCTGACGAAAGTTTCCAGTCCGTATTTTTCTGTTTACCTCGCGTACGCACAAACATTAATGACTCACAAATGAAGATAATGAGAGAGAAAGTGCAGAAACAAAAGTCAGAAAAAAGAAACCTACTTTTTGTATCCCAACTTTTCAATGTGAGCTTGAATGTGTTCGTGGCGTGCCCCGAGAAGTTATGACTATGTGATGATAAAGACGAAGCCGCTTCCGTATAAGGAGCCCGCGCCATTTCTCAGGAAAAATTGTGGAAGAAGGCCACAGCAATTTTACGGATTCGCTGACCCAACTTACTGAAGTATATTTTTGAACACACCGCAGCTTACACAGGATTTAAATATTAAAGTCAGAATTTCTGATGATAAGCACATTTCAAACTCGTAAATGTTGCAGCCAAAGAAGCAGGAATCGGTTAATGTGAAGAGGAAGCTTCAGTGCTTTAGTTCGCCGGTGAAACCGGCAGTCAGAATTTTGAAGTAGGAGGAAGGTAAACATTGAAATAAATTCTGAATTTGACTCCAGGCTTTAATTATAAACTGCTGGAGCGAATTTGGAGTTCCTTGTTATTAGTCAGCATAATAAAATTACGTTATGCTTGAAAGCTCCTTTACCTAATGCAAGTGGAATAAACAGGCTTCACTCCCGAATACTTTTCTTGAATTCCGTACTCCAAGTTCCCAAGTGACACTTCGCTGCAGAACTACACAAAATATTCAAATTTGCGGTTTCCTCATTTCCCCGGCTGTTTGAACGTGCTGATCATTTGTAATGTTTAAATCGTGCACAAGCGAACGTGCGCACGAAATTCCTCCACGAAAACAAACCCCAAATACAAAGCAGGAAAATTCCGTTCACATTCTTCTATTGTATACTCTTTGTTCATTTTTAAAGAATATTCCATGTTCCGAGTACCCCAGAGCATTAATGCGGCGATGACAAAAATGTCTTGTAAAATTTGCATAGATAATCCGAGACAGAGCACAAGAGTTTCAAAACTTTCTTTTCAAAGCTGTAAGACACCGGAGCGCAATATCGTATTTTAAAGAATACAATGCAGATTTTCTAAACGTAGTATGTCCTTCACAGAATCCACCCGAGCATCGCAGGCATACGCATTTGGGGCTGAAGATGGACTGCACTTATTACTTTCCATTTTTCCCAACATATTTTACTTCTCAAACGATTCAGCCTCCACGCACTCGAAAGTTTGAGTACAAAGTTACTTTCTGAGAAGGGAAGTTAAACTCTGGAAAACTGCAAACGCGTCTTCAATGCAGCGGCATCGTAAAAGTTGGAAGGAAAGTGTCCGTGCTCTGCGAGTATTTAATGTAATGACACGACATCGACTGAGGAAGTGAGCACAATGCGAGGTTCGTTATTGTTCATGCAAAGAGCATGACAAGAGTTATTACTTTTACTTCAGCTATTCATCTTGAACGAGCTTAAGGAGCGGGTTCTGGGTGAACGAATGTGAGAAATTTCTGCGCTTATGATTACCCTTCCCCGTTGCATAACAATGTTATTTTTTACTACATGGAGAGCAGCGCGTAGTAGCGAATACAGAGCAGTTCAACCGTAGAAAGGGAACATGTGCACGCACTTTCCCTTTTCCTTCGCTTCCTTTCCGTAGTGGAGAAAGTTTCTACTACCATCCGTCAGTACGGTTTCGGATCTCTCGCCGGTCAGATGCGTAGTTCTCGTTGTCCGATTATTTCTCCCCGTCAGACTATTTACGTACTGAAATTTGTGGGCAAACTCCCTTCATTGCTTCATTCATTGACAGTTGTAAAGTCTGTCAGGGCTGCAAGCTAGACAGCTAGTGAATTTGATTTCTGTGGCTGAATTTGTGAGTGCTTTTCAGAATCAAGTGGATTTTGTTGATCGGGCGCACATCATTAACAACAAAAACGGGTAAGTGTCTCCAGTTTTGGTATTTTCTTGACAATGTCTAAACTAAAAGAGGAGTGGATGCTTGTAAAAATTATTTAGTAATCATCAACTGCTGAACAAACATGCAATACGAGCTCGTAGTACGAATATAGAGCGTACTTGAGTATGACCACCCGTGCTACATCCATCCTCATCCAAATGCAAGTGAATCTGAGGTAGCAGAAGTAGTTTATTCTTTCGTTTGAATCTCAACTCAGGTCACAAACGCCCTTCTTCGCAAAGAAAGCAAAGGCAGTGATTCGCCTTGACAAATTTTCCTAGCGTTCGCAGAGAAATATTAGAGGGTTTCTGTAAATTACTGCATGATTAAAAACATGTCACGTTCAGCAAACTAATCATTTTTACACTTGGGTGCACGCAGAAAAGGCTAGGCTGGACGGAGCAAGAAGAGGAGGATGAATTGAAAAGTAATTCAGGGCTGCGTTAGCGTAATCTCAGTAATGGAAAAGACTCATATAACGTAAGCACACCAGCGGCTCGCATTTTTGCGTTTTTTCAATTAAGCTGTCTTCAAATTCTTGAGCATGGGACACGGATTCCGGCTACTGCCTGATGTAATTTCGTAATTTCAGTTTTATGTGACCCATGCCATGTCATGGACGATTAACAAGTTGCAGGGAAATGGTAACGTATGAATGACTTCCTCAGGCAGCGAAGTCTGGGTGATTTGCTTGCTTGTGTGAGCAAGTTGTTGCTTCGCCTGGACCGAGTAATCTTTTAAAGAAAAGTTTCGGTCGGAAGTTTAGAATTGGAAAACAAACTTCCTTGACAAACTGGCCCTGTTTGATGAGGATTGTTAGCAAAATGGTACACTCGGAAAACACTTTGCAAACATTAAGTGAACCAACTGCTAGAGAAAGTGATGGACATTTGTAAAATAGGTTGTTAATACAGCAAGAATAGTTCGTAGCTTCGCTGGAGAGAATGTGAGATGCAGAAATTTGAAGAGAACGTAAAATTGAGTTTGAAGAGCTTTATTCAATCGAAACTTCTTCCTTCTTTGTCGGTTCCTCCTTGCGACGACCGTGAGACATGGTCAATTCGACATCGACGCGCAAGAAGAATGGTTTCCCAGGATCTCGCATTACTTTTCAGTCCCAAAATGAAATTCACAGTCCGATATCATCGCCTTCATTTATAAGGCTGCTTGCCTCCAAATGTTACAGACATGTGTGGTATTTTATAAAAAAAGCAATATCCACCGTTGAGAATTTCCGAATGTTATTCTGTGCACTATGCCGGCAGGATCAGATTCCTGTGGCGATTGTATTTCTTCTCGTGTGGAACCAGGGATGACAGGAATTGGGCTGCACTCCGTGTTACCCGTCTAATATCGATTGACACGCAGTAAAACTACTCTCTTCTAATCCTGCCCGTGTTCCCAGTCGTTCGTCTTGATCTCTGGTACAGGTTTTCTATTAGCTGAGGTTGAGACACCGCTTCTAAATTTGAAACGATCTAAGCCCGGGGCAGAACAGGTGATGCGGCTGGTGACATTTCTAAAACCCTTAATACCTTCTACATTTCCATGCGAAATCCACCTCGCCAGTGGTGAACATTACATTTGGTGGAATCGACAGGGGCGAATTAAAATGTCTGAGTTTAATTGCATTTGGGACTTGAGACTTGTATCAGAATTATACGGCATCTCACGATAGGTTGAATTTGATTCCAACTGCGCAAAAACGACAAAGTACATATGCAATTGCGCAGATGCATTAAAAATATCGAAGACAACTCTTGAAGAAGTTTACGAAGAAGATCTTGCGACTTGGAATTGATTAATCGCATAATTTTGGCGAGTCTGCGAAAGACTGTACTGGAAAACTTGTCAACATTCGAGCTCACTCGCTGAAACTATCTATTTAAATTACCAGAAATTCGCTTAAAGTTTCAAATTTAGATGAGTCATAAAAGTGTTACGGCCTTTACGATCCAATATAGTGGTAATCAGTGTGACAGTAATATCAAAAAACACGCTGGGGAAAGTTTTGAGGGAACTCTAGCAATCCTTGCCATGTTTTGCACAAAACCCCGTTATGTAATAGTAGTAAAAGCACAGAAAACTATCTGGTAATGGCTTGGAGAGTGACGAAATCGCCTCGTATGTTAATTAATACCACAGCTACTACAACTTCGCAACGAAACAGCAATTAGGAACTTAAATGAAACTTTTATAATTGATCTGTACTTTCAGACTCAATTCAAAGAGGGACTCAAGAGAGAAAACTGCGTCCGTGATCCTGCTTCATAAATAAAAACGCAATTTTGTTAACGAGAGTCACCATTAAAGGCCATTCTACTCTCAAAGCACCGAGCAAGAGTTGCCGCCGCCACCGGTTCGCTGCTACTACAAATTGTCCATAATATTTATTATTATTCTTTTATTATAGTGTGTTTATGTGCTCTTGTGGCTCGAATGCACGTCCTGCGTCTTGTGTGCTGATGCAAAATCAACTTGAACAAAGATGTAAAAGTTTTCCAATGTTATGGCCTCATTCAGCCAAATAGTTTCGGGACGCCATGCTGTAATGGACATTGGAAGCCGTTATGGTTAGTGACTACTGGTGTTGACCGTCGCTATTGTCGTCATCGCCTTCGTCCTAGTGTCAAGTTTATTTTATTTCAACGACCTCATCAATGACATTTGCAAACATCGTCTTCCACTCCTTCCGAGGGACTCCGCGTCACTAATGGCTTACTCTCTGAGATTTTTTACGCTCGTAAAGTCAAGACAAACGATTTCTTTACAATAGAAAGGGGGTCGTTTGTGGCTTGCTGAAGTGCTCTCTTCCTCGCTATTTCTTTCGTCCTCGTATAATAAATGCGTCAACACCAACGAAAGATTAGTCTGTGCGGCACAATTTTACAACAATAAAAACGATCAAGAATGAAATGTGTACTGATTGTACTGCTGAGTATCATCAGCTGCCAGAGCAGAGGCAGCGACGGTGGTCAGGAAGAAACTGGCAACGGTTACGGATACCCAAACTTCCCACTCCGCCTGACGCAAGCTAGCAGCTGGGAAAATGAAAAACCGGAAATGAATTCTGGACAGCAACATGACCAAGATGCCTCGTCGTACCAACTACCCAATTCAGCTACCACTTCTGTCCCGTCTCGAATAGTGGACACGAAGTATGGGAAATTGCAGGGCTTAGTCCTGACCCTTTTACCCGGACCCAGCCAGAATCAGAAGACTCTGCACCCACTTCGGAACAAGATAGTGGAGGTAAGGAGCTTACAAACCTTAAATTGCTATAAAATGATTTGAAGAGATTTTAAGGTTAAGCTACGCGTACTGATCATGCGGAAAAAACGATCTAATAATTATTGTTTTGGAAGAATATCAAAATTTAATACGAAATTTAATTTAATTTATTATGACAATGAAACCAGGCTCTCTGTTCTGCAGGTATTCTTGAATATCCCGTACGCACTGCCCCCAATAAAGTCACGCCGGTTCAGCCCGACCCAGACGCCGATTCCTTGGGAAGGTATTCGGAAGGCAACGAAGCCGGGATACGTATGTCCACAGGTAAAAACGGTCGTGTTTTTCATTTTTTCCTTATCCGCTTCACAATGCTAACGACTTCATCCTTCCAAATTAAAGCTATGATGTGCTGATTCATGTTCAACCAGTCGAAAGATTATTAACACCCATATTTCACGATTACAGTCTCTTTTAAAACCAGATTCCTAATGACTGCGTGTGCGCTGAATTGCGAATAAACGGTTCGCACATAACTTTGCCGCAAATTGGACGCGGAGGCCACATCCCAAAGAAAAATCTCATTTCTACTTCATAGTTCGCAAGAAAGAAATTAAATTATACGCAGCGAAGAGAAAGACATGAGAGTAAATCTATTTCACTTTAACTTTGAAAGCTTCAAAGAAATAAGAACCAAGCGGTTTGGGAGGAAATGACGAAGTGTAGACCGTGAAATAGTAGTTGGCAGAAAGTCAAAATTCACTTTAGTGATTGATTTTTTCCCTTTTGCTCCACATTATGGTTCATATGTACAGGTAATGCCCGAGATTCGTGATGAGAGCGCCGCTTTGAAAGACATGCCGAGAGGTTACCTGGATCACCTCAGGAGACTTGAGCCTTATTTACGAAATCAGTCGGAAGACTGTTTGTATCTCAACATTTTCTCTCCTGCTTCAGTCTCAACCACAACCGTTGGTAATGCACAGCGTAAATTTAATTTGATTTAGTGTATTTTTGCTTCCCCGACTTCCTTCCTCTTTCCGTAAATTGCGGAATGAGTTTTTCAGGCTCACACGGCCATTTATTTAATACAATCAGCAGTCGGAAACCGCAACAGA
The DNA here is from genome assembly GCA_009869945.1 of Mesaphorura yosii. Taxonomy (NCBI): domain Eukaryota; kingdom Metazoa; phylum Arthropoda; class Collembola; order Poduromorpha; family Tullbergiidae; genus Mesaphorura; species Mesaphorura yosii. The sequence continues at coordinate 64,806 of WIXG01000329.1, read as the reverse complement.
ACGCAGGGTCAGCAAAATAAAACAACTCATACTGCACTGTGCGTACTACGAAACATCACGCAACAGTGCTTAGTGCTTTATTTATTGCCGGCAGAGAGAATGTGCGACGCACTTTATTGCGAGACACCAAGAGCTAGTAAAAGTGAATTGTTGTTTTCATTTTACAACTGCAAGTGAAAGAGAGCAAATTGCCGGAGATAAAGACTCATTTGCGCCTTGCGCAATGAACGTAAACTGCTGGCTCAATAAAATGTACAAAAATGCAAGCTCAGCTTAGGTACCCGAAACGGTGGCTTGCTTCCTAAATTAAGTTTCCTGTGCGGCTGTGAGTTGAAGTTACCCTGAAATTCAATCAACTTTATCGTAAATAGAAAATGTGGTATCGACTATGGACTCAACTATGACAAAGATATTAAGTATGACGCGGCTAATTTTGTGGTAGCAGGATACAACTCTCAAAACTCAAAGACGAGACTGAAGCCTGTTTTGATTTTCGTCCATGGTGGAAAATTTGCGTGGGGAAGTGGGAATCTTTACGATGGAACAGTGTTGGCTGCCCAGGCGGACTTCATATTTGTGACACTCAACTACCGGCTCGGGGTTTTAGGTAATTTTCTGAAAATTATGAAAGCGGTAGCATTAAAGCTTCATTAAAATAGTACCTATAACACAATTTCGTGAAGCAAAGCGCTTATTCTTTTAGAGTTTTTTATGCGCCTTTCATCATTTTAAAGATTCCTGATACTACGCAAAAGACATGGAAGTTTGCTTAAGACGATGGGATGTTCTATCTCATTAGTGTCTGATTAGGGTTCGTTTCGAATGATTAATTCAGGATTTCTCAACGTGAATTCCTCCCCGACTACAAGACCACGAGTGGCTAATTACGGGTTGATGGACCAAATAGCGGCACTGCATTGGATCAAGGAGAACATTGTTCATTTTAATGGAGATCCAGAAAACATAACTCTGATGGGGTACGAAGCTGGAGCAGCTTGCATTAATTTCCTGATGTCATCGCCAGCTGTTGTGCCAGGTAAATTGTGTGCCTATGGACTCTTTATCATGTTCGTTCAGCAGCGAAGCAAAAATCAGTTATGCTTTCTCTCTACGCAATTCAAGTCAAATATTAATTTATTTAATATTGATAAAGAATTATTGTGATAAATCGCTCAACTGATGCCAGTAACAAATGATTGGTTATTTTCTCTCTATCAGGATTATTTCATAGAACTGTATTAATTGCCGGGTCGGCAAAGGCGCCTTGGGCTCTGGTCCACGATCCGGCTGAAGTGGCCAATGCATTAGCAGAGTCATTGAACTGCTCCGTGAACGCCACCGCATCTCAAGCAAATGCGTTGAACTCAACTTTAACCACACAATCCCTGGGAGCTCGAGAACGCGATTCGGCATCATTCAGCAGAAGCACTGCGGATCCTGTTTTGGATTGTCTCAAGAATAAGCACTTTTCTTCTTTCTCCAAGTACAAACCTCCAAAGTTTTCTGTTGATTTCGGTCCAAGTGTTGATGGCATTGTGATTCAGCCTAATTTTGGGGTATGTCCAAATTTAATACTTTCCTTCAATGCTCGGATTAGGCGTATCATTCCAGTGCTCAATCGTACTGGCATTGAATTGATGTTTACTATTTTCGAAGCTCGGGCGTGGGTTGACAGGCTTTGAGGAAATAAGATTTACTTTACCAACTCGACCGCCTCTTTCTCGTTGAATAGGGAAGCACAGAAGCTCAAGTGGGAAAAAGAAATGCTTCTCCAAAGTACGACTTAATGTTTGGAGTTTCGTCAATGGAGATGTTGACAGGCTTCAGCGAAGTAAGTCGCTCGAAAAATAATCAGGGTCCCTATCGGGTTAGTTTCTCTGCATGCTATAATCGACATTTCTTTGCTTTGGAAGAAAACTAAATATTTTTTAGCTTGCATTCAGCATTCTAAGCCTTCTGATAATACAATGCACTGCCTCAAAATTTGTTGCTCCTGTTTGTTTTGAACTTATTTTATAAACTTCGCATAAACTAATTTCGATATCTGATAGCTTTGGATAAGTTTTAATAGTTTGAACGGTTTTGATAGGCAGATGTGGTATCTGGAATTGAACTTTCTCGACGTGATGCGGTCTTGAGGACATTGGTTAGAAATTCCTTCCGGTTTCACCTCAACGAAATTTTTGCTACAATTTCCAACGAGTACGTTGACTGGGATAGGTAAGCGGCTTTTACTTCGTCCGGAATTCAGCGCAGGTTCCGGAAGCATGAGTATTAAACTGGGAATTGCATTTCATCAGAGGAATTCAGCATCATATATCAGCACGAGACATGGCATTAAATGCAGTGACGGACTCTCTGAGCCTTGCTCCTGTTATAGCAGCCAGTGAATCATCACAAATTAGAAAGTCGTACTTCTACGTGTTTGAGCATGCAACAAAGGATGGATTGTATTCATTTCAGGTATGTAAAAGTTATGTAGATAGCTATGCACTTTAAGCTATTGCGCTTAGAGCACACGCGACCACGCGATGAAATATGATTCTCAGAAAAACGGCGGAGCTGTTGGAGGGGAAGAATTGAACTACTTCTTCGGATTTCCTGTAATGGACACTGTATTCCCTCATTTCCCATCGCCCTTGCCTTCAAACTTCACGAAAGGTGAAATCGCTCTGTCGGAATTGCTCGTCAATTACTTGGCTAATTTTGCCTACAACGGGTGAGCCAAACAGAATTTTCAGCACTACATCATATCGGCTAGCTGTACCAGTTCTTTACCTGCGTAATAGTGATCCCAACGGACCAAATCAAGCTGAGACAGTTTGGCCAGTTTCAAGAGAAAAGAACAAGTTTAAGAACGCCATTTGGGAGCCTTACGATCGACTTCATCAAAAATACCTGGAGCTAAGTGCGAGTAAAATCCGCATCCGCTCACATTATCGTGCTCATCAAATGGCCATTTGGTTAAGGTAGCGTGCTGCAGTGAACACTTCAACCACACAATGCTCTTGCTCACATTTGTACTAAAATCGACAGGCTTGTACCTGAACTTCAGCGAAGCGGGGCGCAATATGTCTCAACAATGCACAACAGAATGAACGGAGGTTACGACCCTTCCCTATACATTGGAAAGTAGGAAGACCTTGAAGTTGTCACTCCAACGCTCTTGTAGCATTCATTATCTTTGGCCATAGTTTCAGATTGCCAGAAGAATTAGAGGCAGCCAACGAAATCCACCACTTCACCGATGGTTTGGATTTTGGCGATCTGTATTTCAATGGAACTTTAATGCTCCCTGCTCCGCCAACAACATGTCTCTCGCCACTTGCGTCTTTGGTATCCGATGTTGGAGGTTCAGGCGTGGGAACCAGCGTTACGAGGTCTCTGGAAGCACGCTCGCGTTCTGCATTGGGCACATTCATTGCTGCGTACACGAACAACGTTCCGCTCACAGTTGCGATCGGTAAGGAAGAATTGTTTCGTGCAACCCGAGTGAACCATTTCATTCAAGTCATGCAAAAACGAACACTTGTTATGAATTAAAAAGTCAAATTCTCTTACAAAGAGGCAGAGTAAACGTTTTGTGTGCTCCATTTTGTTTACCTTCTAATATTTTTATCCAAGACTTTGACGAAATTGGATATTCTCGTTTGAAATGGCAAAGATGGAAAAGAATCTGTGCGTGCAGCTCTCGCAATCTTGATCACTCTTGGCTTGTGGCAGAGTGCATATTGAATATACACTCTGTAGGCCTTCCTTTGTCAAATATAATATTTATGGTGAAAAGAAAGAGCAAAAACGCTAAGGAAGACGAATTCAGTGCAACAACTTTTGGGTTTCAAGACTTCAAGTACACTCACTCACAAGGAGAGTCCACATGTCGTCCCCTTTCAAATCCGACCCAACATTTTTCTGGTGATAGCCCCTGCCCTGAAACCTCCAAAAATGGTCTCAGTTCGCGCAACGCTCAAGTTATTGCAAAAAGAATTTTCGCAAATGTCGAAATAAACAATTCCTTATGGGAACTAGCACGTGAAGTTGTTATTTTACGTACAGTCCCCTTATGAAATTATAAAATTAACAAAATATTAACGAAGAAATGGCGACGATTAAAGTCACAAACAAACCTTACAAACAAAATTCTTGTATTTTCATGTGCAAATTCCAAGATTCTTTTTGCAATAACTTGGGTTGCTCTAAGCGTTGCGCGAACTGAGACCACTTTTGGAAGTTTCAGGGCAGGGGCCAGAAAAATGTTGGGCCGAATTTGAAAGGGGACGACATGTGGACTCTCCTTGTGAGCGATAGCGAACAATGCCATACGCATTGAAACAGGAATTTTACTATGCTGAAGACAACTCACGAGGAATATTGCTTTACAGGTTGTTCACTCTTGATTCTCAACGTACTTATCTTTGTCTTGTTGTATTATCATCACGAGAAGAAACAAAGTTCAGCCGAGCCGCGGCTTCTCGCCGGGAATGGCAACGCGGAGTCTCAGCAACTCAGCACCTACGGTGAACCACCGGAACTGTTGAAATCAAGTTCTACCCGGGCCAGTTCGTTCCATCAATCTCAGTCTGTTTGCTCTTTTGAGATTGAGAATCAACGTGATTGCTTGTGTCGTTTTAATGAATCCGAGCTGGAGCATCATTGCGGCATCGCGAGTAGCAGTATTCCGGCTTTCCTCGGGTCCCAAAATACGAAGAATGTGTTTGTGAGGTCTCAAAATCCTTCTGACGAGAGTTGTCGCAGAAGTGGTGATGACGAAGATGCAGCAGCGGCAGCAACTTTCTCTCATAAAGCACAAATTGTAGTGCATGATGCATTACGAGTTCAGCCAATTTATGACGACCACGCTGGCAGAATTCATCAATCTATGTACGATTCTCCCTGGCCAACAGCGTACGATGCAATTCATCATCAGTTCGACCAAATAAGTGCACAATTCTCCGAGTCTGGTATTGGTGAAAGTAACAATGGTAATCAAGTAATGTCACAGAATTCTTCTGCAACAGCATTACCGACTGGAAGTTTCCACCGACGAGTACAAGGGCAGGGACTAGAAAGCAGCGTGACTCCGTCTGCCATGCAACGCAGGCCGCTACACATTCCAACTCACACAATAACTCAGCGACAACTTTTCTCTGTGATAATGACACATTTGCTCACTTTTGGTATTCTGTAAGTGAAATAATCCTCTCCCACACCCCATGACTGCATTGCCTCGTCCAACCCAAGACGTGCAGCTCGAATTTAGTGTGAAAGTATACTCTTAAATGAAAATATACATATCGATTTGCCATTTGTCTATAGTTGCTGTTTTTTGTTCTTCCAACGTTTAATTCTTACTGTTGTTTTTACGTATTGAATAAAAGCTTCGAATTCCAAAATCCAACTAATCAAACAGGTTCTATGAGAGTGTACACCATTATCTTGATCGACATTTAGTAACATCGCTGATCCCGAGGAAATTCAGTTCGTGAGGTTCTGGGCCTATTTCACTTTTCCAATGTCGGATCGCGAACGAAGTTTATCCAGACAAAACGAGCGATTTGCAAGGAACGAAAACAAATAATTTCACTCAAAGTTCAGAGTTGAATTTAAGGACAAAGAGAAGCCCCGGAGATCAGCCGACGGCACGTTCGAGTTGTTTTTCAGTTGTCAGACAAATATTCACGTATTGCAGCTCTGACTGAGCATCCGCTCACTCGCTCGCAGTATTTGTGCCTTCGTTTATGGCTGCTGCTATTTCGATCATATAAACTACAGTGGGAAGGAGCAGAGAAGTGTCAATTTACGGAATCCTGAGAAAAACAAAAGAAAACGTGCAGAAAGCCAGCGCGTTGAAAAATGATGTGAGTGTCTGCTTTTCCTCGTAGCTGCGCCTGCGACTGGTGTGTTGAGCTGCATTATTTGTTCTGGATTACGTATATAAATGTACAAGATTAACTATTCTGCTTTGTGCACCACGACTTCTTCAGTTCTTCGTATTTTTGTTTCACTTGCTCGCTTTGTTTCACGAGCCCGGCGAAAGTCACATTGCGAGAATTGACGGAGAAACGTGAGAGTGAGAAAGTGCAGTGCCGGAATCACAAAGTGAAAGAAAAGAAAGCTGCTGCTGCAATAATGCCGACGAGCATCGAGCATGGGACATGTACATGACTTTTTCTCATGAATTTATCCGTCTGTTTCTTAAGCTTTAATGTATGTCATTGTCATTCTAACAAGATTTCCTCCTTCCATTTGGATGAGTTTGAAAGGGCGGATTTCCTCTTCGCTTCTTTTTGGACAGGAATCAATAAAAAATATTTTATTCTGCCCAGCTAAGTCAGACTTTTTCGCTCTGCTTCGCAGTTCAAAAGTTGCTCACTTCTTGGGACTCAACATCATCCCCATTTTGTCTAATAATGTCGGAATTCAAATGTATATAATTTACAAAATGCCAAGATGCAAGAGAAAGAAGCAGTTAGCGAATCGAATGGGCTGTCCTTTATTGCCGTCGCCATTCTTCTCAGAATTGGAAGCCAAACTGCCGCTTCCCCGCCCGTCTGCCTGCCTGAGAGCACAGATGTTAAATGGCAGAAGAATGCCAATAATTCCTAATTTTATTCTTACAGTAAAGATCTCAATCTCTCGAATTCAATGTACACTTGTACGCTTCCATTGACTTTGTATTGGCAATTCGGAATAATTGCAGATTGCTAACGCTGGTATGCCATAAAATTGCTTCTGAGAATTGACGATTGAGTACAATATGGAACAGCAATCCTTCTCAACTGCGAGCATCTGTTGCGGCTAAAGTGCGGCCAAAAATCATTTAAAGATAAAAAACTGAACACCCAAAACAATTCCAATAGAATTGAACGTAATTACAAATATCGGCAACACTCTTGTGGTTTCGGTCCTTTAAGCAGTAGCAGTAGGCGAAAAAATTACCACATGTGCCATGATTTAGTGTTTGTCTCGAAGTACAGATAAGGGCGAACCCGCCGTTGAATTTCTGCTTGCCTTCTTGGTGCTACAGCAATAACTCTTCCTGAGCTCGAGCAAATTGAATTTTGATTACCTTCAGACGGCACACGTATTTCCGGACAGAAGGACACTTTTTCCACTTTCCACGATCAATGCAGTGCGGCATGTGGCCTTAGCTCAAGTGTGGCCACTTATGTGCATGCGTTCTCCACAACTTTCAAAGATACTGAAGCAAAACACTTTTAAAATTAGTTACATTCCATTTTGCCGTACCACCTTACCAGACTCCTATTCTTGTGGTCTTGCCGTAAGATTCTTCGAGTGAAAGTAATTTAGACTTCATTCCTTGGAACTTTGCACAAGTTACGACAAGAGAAACCTTTGCTGTTGCTTTTGCTTTTCCTGGTCGTGTATGTATTTTAGCTTGTTCAAATAATGTACTCTGCCCAAAGAGTGTGTAATGCATTAACTTTTATTTTCACGCTACAAGTAATTTCAATCTTTATGTTTGCTGAAAATGACTCCGTGTGCCTGGTGGACGCATTCCTCAGGTTTCTGCTACACGTGCTGTTTAATGTTGTATCCGTATGTCCGAACTAGGATCCAAAACTGAACTTTAGCTAAGTGCCTAGACATTGTTTACTCTCTTCAGTTCCTCAGAGGCTTTCTCTAACGCGTGTTCCCAACTAACGTTGAATGTTTTTCTGTTTCATTTACCACACATTCCTGCCACTGCCGCTTACTGCTAAACACGAAGCGCCTCGGTCTGCATCAGCGTGGACTGTGGACATTCGTAACTACGAGCACGCATTGTTTAGAATTTCTGAATTTTTAAAGTACAACGCTTCGATGTTGGTTTTATTTTTAAGTGGTTCCACAGTTGTGTGAGTTTCTGGATTGAAATTCCGGAAGCTTCTCGGCGACTCTCCAACCGTTCTGTCATGTGATGAGAATTCCTTCTGCTCTGTCGTCCCGGTTGACATGTCTTTAGGTCATTTTAAAAACGAAATATAGCGTTTTTATTGAAGCTAGGACATTAGAAATACTGCACAGAATGGTTAGCTTTGCGAAATTAAAATGAGAAGTCCAAGAAAAGAGATCCATCCAGTCAGAAAAAGCTACGAACTGAATGGAACAGTGACTCGTCATTTGCAAAGTCAGCCGCATAGGCGTCTAGATATTCTTTCATCGTCCGAATAAGAAAACGTCTTCAGCTCATGACAACCTGAATGTGGAGTGCCCACAGCTTATTATTTTCTCAAATAAAATTCACGCTATTTCGAAAAGATTGCGTTGAAACAGCATTGTTCCATGTCTCTTCCAATCACTGTAGAGCTTCCTACTGCCAAATTAACTCCAGTGATTTTTGGCCAAATGTCTACCAGAAAGCAACCGTAATGGCTTATCATGTTGTCGGAAAAAGCTTCAAAACTAAACCACAGAGGCCGGAGCCTGAATTTCCAAATGTAATTTTGATATACACATCACACGAAGACGAGGACAACGACACCAAGAACAAACAGTTTCTTGAAAAGGAGATAGAAGTATAAGAAACCCCATCGACAGATTTAATCGGACCACCGTCCTCCAAGCGCCCTAGAACAAGCCTCACCAAGGGCAGGCAACGCGTTGTGCTTTTGGATCCCAGCACACCCTTCGAGGTACCAAAGATTCTGACATTCAAATGAAGAGGGATTTCTTGACTAATTAATCGTGTTATCAGAGATTTGGCGACGAACGATTATCCTTCTTATGGCCGCCCCAAATACTATTAATATGTCTGGTCATATGCGCCGTTCTGCAGGGAGTACGCATTTCATGCGATTTGATTAATAAGTGATTTCGTTTGATGTACCTATCACGATCGTTGCTCACTAGGCCATTGGGATTGCAGCAATCGTCGTTTGGTTCAACCTCTACTTACACTGGCCGCTCACATTCATTACAGGGTTCTATCCACTGTTGTATCTGTTCGAGAACAAATGGATAGCTCTAATCGCTGCACTAGAACCATGCTATCACCTGGCTCTATTGATAACATGGGTGCTAATTCTAGGAAAGAATAAACCCTATCTGACTCGCCTGGTATGAATTGATTGATGAGAAAGGAGCCGTTTAACTTTGAAATTTCATGCTGCAGCTCTGTTGGATCTCCGTTTGGATTGTGATTTTGCTGTGCATTGTGACTGCAAACTGCATTTACTTGTTAACATCAATAACCATCGAAAAGATAAAGATAAAGATGAGAAGCTGATGCAGGCGATGAAATTGTATCACAAGGACTCAGCCGGAGTTCAACACGGTGCACGGGAAGGTTGGAACGAGCTTCAATTCTACGTACGCTCTCAAAGCTATGAGTTGCATACAATAGTATTTACCTATTGTGTTCGAACCACAGCTTAATTGTTGCGGAATTTTTAACTACCAAGACTGGATCCACATAGAATCAAACGAATCAGAAGTTTTGCCACGTTCATGCTGCCAGTCCACAACCATCGTTAGTCAAATTTGACGATTAAGGCATTAACAAGTGCTACTTTTTATCGCAGTGTGAGTTGGAGGATGTCGACATAACTCAGAATACTTGGCCGGTGGGCTGCAGCATGCGGACGTTTGATCTTTTCACTGATACTGGCCATGCCGTCCTGATTGTTGCAATTTTGGCCATCATTGTCGGGGTAGGTCCAATCCTTACCATTTCCTGCCTTGCTTCGACGACCGCATTGAGCTGTTTTCTGACTATTTCAATAACTACAGGTTATAACCACCTATTTTGCAAGGCTGGGGTACATCTCTGCAATGTAAGCAATTTCCACAATGTTATACACTTCTGTACTTATTCGAGTAGCGATAGCAGGCAGATCGTCTGTTTATAGGAGGACAAACGACAAGAAGTTTCAGTACCATACTATCGCGCTTCTCTTAGATGTATTTTGCTGCGGATTTTGCAAGAAGATGTGTTCCAGCTAATATTTCCAATGTCAGACAAAAATTCGTCCACATCCAAGCCCAAATCCGATCTACCCTCCAGAATCTTCATTATCACCTGAAGAAAAGCTGGCACACGACAGACATAAGCGCCCAACTATCACTGTGGTTTATGAAAACAATAATTTCGTGGGTTGAGCACTGCAGACGCTGACAGGTTTCCTATTGAGCACGAAATTCACGAATTTCACCAGCTTGGCTTGCGGGCAATTGTGGAAGTCCTGAACCACTTCCCCTTATATTTCAGCGTCAAAATAACCGGCTGATAAAAAAGGAGCCGGCATACGTACGGTTTAAGATTGGCACAATAATTGGCTTTCTCGGGTGAACCCTATTCTGGAATAGAATCGTATCTCATACAATTTGAATTATCGCTCAAGCAGAAAACTCCATTATCTCTAGCTTTCTTGGCTTCGCATACGAAAATGCTCAAAATGCGACTCCTTTGAAGGTCTGCAATATTTATTATCCCTCGTCTTGAAAGGTTTAAGCCTGATTCACCTTATTCACTGATGTCAAACGTGAAATAGATTCTCTCTCCCTATTAAATGTTATTATAATAAATTCCTTCGACTCAGACATGCGATACAAACGAATTCACAAAATTGCATTTCGGGTTGTCAATTGCCTTGATTTATTAGAATTGGTAAATCACATCTAAAAGACTAATCTTCAAAGGTAAAACTGAGAATGAAATTGGAAGATGAAAAATTCCCGAGTATGGCAATTGGTACATACAAAATATACGATTTTAGTATTCGACCAATGAACAGATAACAAATTGAGATTCCTACTTAACTTCAATGCTGTTGCCATAAACTTCTTAATCAGAACGCAAGGCCTGACTCACGCTGTAAGCTTTTTTTGAAAACCTCCGCATTAAATCTAATTCTTAAAATACTAATTTTGAGGACGCGATTAGCACACAAGCAGCTAGCACCGCTGCCAGTTGAATGTACATCATTTTGAAATGCAAGGAACTCGATTCACTCGTTGAGCCGACTCCAAACGCCAAGCACTGGCCACTGACCTCCTTATTCACCTCTTCAAATAAGGAGCGGATAATCTTGGCTGGCCTGGTCTTCTTGCATTGATCGAGCGTTGTCAACATGCAGTCACGGACTTCGCGAAAGTATCTGCGTGAATTGAACGAAGTGATGAGTCTTTGTGGTGAAGCCAGCCACACACACGCCCAGAATGGCAAAATCCTCACTTACTGGCACACTTGGGCGGAATCATTTGACATGCCGCTTTTGTCACCAAGTTTTTCCAAACACTTTGTGAAGGGATCCTTGTGCTCCGTTATGCAATCGATGCCTCCTTCCTGCACAAATTCTGAGCCAAAGAATAAAAAAATCATTAAAACTTACAACATCGTGAATCGTCCGGCAATCTCTCAGTGCGCATGCTTCCAACTTACCGACTAGAATACTGCCGTTGTTCCTGCACGTGTGTTTCATAAATTCCGAGACAGCTTTACCATCATCCCGAATGCAGTTTTCCAACGCCTTCTTGTGCGGTTTCAAGCAGGAAATTGAGGATGAGATCTTGTTGCATATTGGCTCAATGTAAACATGCCGGAAAACATCCTCTTGCGTTAATGGTTTTCCAAAGTTGATATTGTACGTTAATTGCTGAGTAATTATGGGATGTAAACAGGCGGCCAGGTCCTCCTTCTGTTGAAAGAGAAAAGAAATAATAAATTACGCTTTCCAAATCATTCCAATTTCTGTGCATTCTGAGTGTGTTTGTGACTACTGCGTCTTGGCGAGGATGAGCGAGCTTGAGGTATTGACTGACAAAGACAAGTCAGAAGTCTATTAGCACGTCCTCTTGAAAAATTGCACATAATTATCATTACAATGTGTGATGTGAATATTCATAGCGTGTGCAGCAACCTTGTGAGAAAGATGCAATTATGCTACGGTCTATTTTTAGATTTGTGAGAATGTTGCAAAGAAAGAGTAAAACTAAAAAAAAGTGGTGTTAATAATGTGTCACTCTCAGTAGCGACTACGGACTATCACGTACATAGGCTTAATGACGACAACGATAATAATTTCATGTGTTGCTTTGTTTCACGTTTAACAACACGACATGCCAATCTACCAAAGAACGAAAGAACTAGTAGTAGACTCACCACTTTCACTCGATTAAAGGGGATGTCATTCTCATGGCAGTTAGACTCTAACACAACAAGGGAAGATTCCAGTTGAGATTCCCAGGCTGGGTCATGCACATTCAAAAGATCAATTAACTTCCCGGGGGTCACGTTCCTGAAGAAGCAGTTAAGGAACACAAGTAGGAGAACGTAATGGAAGCTGGAGGACGTCATGGTCCAAGACTTTAGATTTTAGTAACCGGGTAGCTTTGCTATCCGGTTTGATTTTTAACCCTAATTGGGCAAACGTAGCGGTGTGTCAGAGCTTAGCTTACTGCCCTTCGCGATTGGGCAGATGCACCTTCACAAAACACACAAATAAGTTCGATTTTCAGTACGCTATATTTTTCATGTCCAACTTGAGACTTTAAGGCATTGAAGTCTTTATGGAATGAATACGATTTGTGAGTAAATTCTGAAAAAATGTGCAAACTTCGTGTACTCGAATCACAATCAGGTTCATTCGAGCTAAATTAGCTTAGAATAAGATTAGATTAATCACTACAAAGGAAGAACAAAAAGCAAGTGATGCCGAAAGACTTGAGTCGTGATATTATAAGACGTAGTCTCAGTGTCAAGCAAGCGACGAGTGAAGAAGATAGCTGATGGTGTCAGTGCCTCATTGTTGTAATGTTATTGCACTTTCTGACTGAGTAATGTTTGTAACAATACGTTGCACTTGTTCCTATTCAATTCAAACCAGTTAGGTAAAATTTAAATGCATTATACAGTATTCTTCGTTCACTCTTTAAAAACCACGCTAGTGGCAACAGAAACGGAGTAAATTGCACTTCAAGTTGCATCTTTCGACTATGCATTGCGTGTGCATGCATTAACACAATGCCGGGATTCATGAGCACGTTGATTGAAATGTACGCAGCGCACTTAATTGTATCAAATTGAACGAGATGACACACTTACAAGGTTGAATTTGGATTTTATAGTCTTCATCGTGTCGTTTGTTTTAATTATTAATTCGATTCGCTTCATCCTACTTTCTTTATTGATGGGAAATTCGATTAGGTTTTAAAATGCAACGATGCTCAGCTGTAACAGTCAAACCTAATCTTTGTAAGGATTTGTCCATCCAATCTTCGTTAATTGCAAAGTCCACTACAAATTGCGGGAGTATACAATGGATTGCGCTGCTAGAATACAATAATGCTGAGGGCCGGGACTCGGGATTTTCATCGTTCATTGTCCTCCATCGTTCCATCACTTTCGAACTCCACTCCGCGACGGCGACGAGTGCGTGATTTATGAATCGTGATCCTGTTTTGCAGAACGTGAGCTTCTTTACCCGAGAGACGTAGTAAATTCGCTTGCGGTCAATTAAATTCTTCTGTCTTGCCGTGTTTACTATTGTGGCTAACGTAGCGCCAGTACCAATATGCATACTAGAGTGCAATACAATTGCCATTGACCAGTAAAATTGCATTCAATTCACGGCGCAGCAGTGCTGGCGCAGACCAGAAATTTTGAAAACAAGTATTTTGTAAATCGTTCTGAAGTTTTAAAGTTTTATGACATTGGATGTGTGAGATCAATGCTACGTGCAGCAACCGGTTATTCAATCATAATAATTAATAAAAACAACAATACGAGCACAGCTTGCAATGCACGGTGTTAATGACACTGGCTTCGAAGTCTTTCCCTGGCTCAGTGACTAGTGCGACCGGAGCAACGCGTGGCGTGTTTATATTCATGTAGCCTCATGTGTCATTTTCGCAGAAAAGTGTTTAACCTTTTAATCAATGAGCAGGATGAGATTGCTTTGCAGTTTGAACGTTTTGATTCCTTGCCTATAATTATATACCGGTCTCAGCAATTCTGTGTGCTGATTACCACTGCAAATATATCAACAAATACAACCACGTCAAGGCAAAGACCAGACGCGGTTGTATTGCGGTAGATTGTCTTTTGCTGCTAGTCGCTCGCAATTATGACTCGTAACTTGAGAGACGATTGCCTGTAATTTGACCTGCTCCATATTCCGTGCCATGTAATTTAGATGCCGTTTGTTAGCTCATTACTTCTGCTTTATACGTGGAAGAACAGCAAGCGTTGAGAAGAATGCGAGTGCGTATTCAAGAATGAAATTAATTCATGGCAATTCACAATTAATGCGTTACGTCTTTTGTCATGACTTTGATTTAATCATCTCGCATTGTTCTTCATCTCAATGTGAAGATGAATCGCATAACTCCTTTAAGTGCTCTTACTTCACTGAGACGCGAGGAGAGACCCAATTCATTACTCCGAAGTGCCAAAAGTGGAGCTGAAGCAAATTTGAATCCATTTCAGCACACGTATGAATTGGAGTTCACGGGCAAGGATTGTGCTAGCATAGTTAGCAATTGCCAAGTCTCGAAAAACGGAAAGACTATGCTCTCATGCTTCATGTAGTGTGAAGTTATGAAACCGACAGGAACACGAATCAAACAAGATTGATAAAGCAAACAAGCTCCACCGATGCCGCATCAGAATCAGACCGAGTACAGTCTATTTCTAGACGATCGTCTGGGTGTCAGACTTTCGGGGTACGGTGCGGCACTGCACGGCAGCGTGCAGGAACAATTCATTGCATCAACATTTTCTCGTTTTTATTTTGATATCGTCGCCAGACAATTGGATCTAAAAATAGAGCTTCGGGTACAACTTTTCTCTCAAAATGCAAAGCTCCGATCTTTCCTTGTGGTTTGCGTTTGCACTTTGTTTTTGCAAGAGCACCAAGTCGGATAATCTCAAGACGTTCGAATTTTACGATTCAGTCGGATCTGCTGAAGCTGAAGGTTACCTGATCAGGCAATAAAATGGAGCCGCGCTCCAGCACATCGACTTCATCTAATTTCGAGACGGCCAGGACCTGTGTGTTATGTGCTGCTGCATGCAGCCAATGCTGCAGTGTTTGTAATAAAGTGGCTTACTGCAGCAAAGAGCATCAGAAGGCTCATTGGAAAACTCATAAAACCGACTGCTTTCCAGCGGAAATCAAGCATAACCAAACCATTGGCAGGCATTTGGTCGCGACGAGATACATAAAACAAGGTCAGACGATTCTGAAAGAAAAACCTCTTGTGAGCGGTCCGAATTGTGGTGCATCGTACGAAAAATATTACCCGTTGTGCCTTTCATGCTTTCGCATCGTCAAGTCAAGTTATTTCTGTACTAAATGCAAGTGGCCGATGTGTGGATTGCAATGTGAAACCGTACGTTGCCTTTTCCCTGGTTCGTTTTGTAATTGAGAAAGTTTGACATCCTTTCATTTTCGCACAGATGAAAAACCACGCGAGAAACGAATGCAGAATTTTCAGCGAGCACAAAGTGGCTCCTTTCAGTGCAAAAGAGTCATTCATGTACGAGAAAATAATTATCCTAAGAGCACTGCTCTGCAGAGATTCGGATGCAAATACTTGGAGCAAGCTGGCCGACTTGGAGTCTCATTCCACCGAAAGGAACCAAGGCATCAAAGGAGTCTTACTGACGCACTCGGCCGTCGAATTCATTCAAGAGGCTTGTGGTCTGCATCAATTTACTAATGAAGAAATTGATCATGTTGTGGGAGCACTTGCCACGAATGCCTTCTGGAACAATGACAATACTTCAAACGTGGAAGTCTTTCGGTAAGCGCCTTTGCCGATACTTTATAGTTAATTAATGCATGTGGAAATTGAAATAACGCTAGCGTCTCTGATGTGCAGAAGTGGGTCCTACTTGTTTTATTACGGAAGCCTTCCAGCTCACAGCTGCAGTCCAAACTCGGCATGGACGATCCAAATGAACTCCGAGTTTCATCTCCGCGCGGCTGTTGACATTTGTGCTGGCGAACCCATAACTCAACTTTACACCGAAGCCACCACCGGCACACTTCAAAGAAGATCTCATTTAAAAGAAACAAAATATTTTCTGTGCTCATGCGAGAGGTGTGATGATCCGACCGAACTGAAGACATACTTCTCTGCTATCAAGTGTCCATCTTGTTCTGAGGGCTACTTGTTGCCCATCTTACCTTTAAATGAGGATTCAGATTGGATATGTCAATTAGATTGCAATGCCGCTGCCAACACGTCTGCAGTTGCGGCTCCTTGCGGCAAGACCAAGTCACGGAAATATGTTGACGAGCTCCTCGAAGGCATTCGAACAGAAATCAATCATATTAACGAAGTGGATGACAGCAATGAGAAGAAGGCTGTGAGCTGCATAACCTCGTTAAAACAATTGACGGTCACGTACGCGTCAACTATTTTACATCCGAATCATTTCCTTATCTACGAAGCAGAGAATATCATCATACAACGAATTTCATACTTGCTAGCCACAGCGGCAGCATCAGATAAACTCACGGTGGACATACTGCAGCTGTCAACATTAATGGTAGACATATGCAGAAAATCATTCCGTGTTACTGACATTATTCTTCCCGGATGGGCAACTCACAGAGGAAGACTGCTGTATTTTCTCCAGCAAGGGCTGACGACGTCTTTGTACGCAATCTTATCCAGGAATCAGCATAGGAACTCAAAACAAAAGAGTGGACATGGCCGTATTGAAGCTCTGAAAGAAATTGAACATGTGCGATTCGAAGCAAAAGAGATTTTAAGCGCCGAGCCAGAAGGACGCGAGGAATTTATGTTACATAAATTTTTGAGCGAGCCGTCGGAGAGATTGAAATTTATACAAAAGAAAATCTTAATAAATGTGCCTCTTTAAGACCTTTCGCTAACCAACATACCTTTGGTTTGTGTGACGCGTATTGGAATGGATCACAAAAATTCTTAAAGGCGTTCTTGAAGAAAAGGGTAGTCTATCTTGCCTGATCTCACTGTATCCCAGTGAATTCGTGCATACACCTGATCGATCTCAGATAAGCAAAGCGTGTACACGTAACATGATCGCATTAGCACGTTCAATCTCAATTAGTTCGCTGGCGATTTACAGCTGTCGTGTCATTGAAGTTGTCCAATTTGAAGCCATCGCAGTCGAATTTTTGTCCAACAAAGTTATCATCTAACATCGCAGACTCCGGCGACAAGAGCTGCACGAAAAGCAAAGACAATGTTGTTGGCGGTAGCATCCAGAAGGTGCACGAATCGGATGTGCCAAACTAGTTAATCTATGAGGAAGGGGAGCAGATCCTTCGGTAGCACCAACCGAGCGGGCTAACCAGTCGTGACCTGAAGGTTCACGGGATTCTGGAAATATAGTCTGGTGGTGGTGCAAGAATTTGAGATCACGTAAAGTGTGTACAGACTGGCCGATTGAGATACAACTGACATACAGTGAGATCATGTAATGCTAGACTACAAGAAAAGATTCATTGAACATTAGTGTCTGAGACCGTAAAAGTACTGGAGCGGTGATTCTGGAATTCTACTGGGACCAAAAATACAACCGGATTCATATATAACAAGTGTCCAAAGTTCATCCACTCCGTCCGAAACGATACATTTTATTTAAGGGTATCCGGTATAAGCGACATGATGGCCTCCGTCCATAATCTGCTTTGGGTCTTTACCTTGGGACAACCGTTGTTCGTGGCTGGAAGCGCAGATCAAGTAACGTAAGTTTGAGTGTGATATGTGAATCGTGATAAGTTTAGCTTCCAAATAAGTTAATCGTCTCAACTATTTGGACAGGCAAGATCTCATCAACGTTAAGTTTGATGCCAAAGTCATTCCAGGTGATCCACTCTACTCCCCAACTAATCGGTTTGAGTACAGTGAAAGGAATACAAGTGCCGCGTATGATTTGTGGAACCAAACAAATATAACACTTGTGGAGTGGCCGGGTTAGTTGAGTCTCGTTAAACTCATCAGTCATTTGACAGGAAGTGACGAGATAAGTGATATTGGCGGTGCTCAATTTCAGGCAATGTGATCCAGTTCGAACCGTCTTGGCCGCTGGTAAGTTTTCTAACTTTGAAGAATGCTCCAGAATAGACTAGAACAGAAACGTTTTCCTTCAATTTAGTTGAAATGGCAGCGTCCAAAGGCCAAATTGGTGAAGAACCAATGCAACGTTGTGCTTGGGATACACTTTTACGCTTATGCCTAGTGAGCTCGTTAATATAGTAAATCCGTGAATCTCTAAAGTCAAACTGCCACGTTTTGCTACTATTACTGAGTTTAGTGAATACGTCCATCTCACATGGGGACCTTTCCGAATAACCACATCATATTGTCCACCGCTGAAGATTCCTAGAAGCATTTTCAAGGGAAATCAATTGAAAGCATCAAATGCGGGGACTCTTCTGGCTACTGATTTCGAATTTGTTTCGGACGCATTACTGATCATTGTTGACAACAGCTTTGTAGTTCGAGTTAGCCGTTTAGAAGCATCGTTGCTGGAAGAAGGTGCTTTGAACTATGATAGGAGCTCCTTGTCTTATTCGTTGGCAACCGGTAATTTTTTCGAAGCCTAATTTCGTGCTTGCCACCAAAATTATAGTGCGTACTTTCCTTCTTCCAGGAATATCACATAAAATTGGCAAATTAGTGACTCAGGCCTGTTGCACAAGAGAGCCAACTTGTGGACACGGGAATACTGTCCTTGCATACGGTACAAATGCCAACGATTTTAGGTAATCTGTCTTGTGATAATGTGCTAATTTGCTAGTCAAGAAAGGTGCTTAAAAGTTGCTTACAGTGTCTTCCTGTCGTTTGATGGAGGAAAACAGTTCGGCAAGCTGTCTTTGTCATTCCCGTCTTCTTCGGTGCAATTGCGAACATTGATTGCTTTTCCTCAAAACCAAGAAATCGTTATATTTTATCGCAAAGAGAAGACGGAAACTCGGGTAAACCGCTGTGCAAAAGAAATTATTAACGATGATATGGGAATGTGTCATTTTGACTATGTCCACATGCAGATTGAGATGGGAAGATATTTCATCAACACTGGAAGTCTCACAAGCATCAATGTGTCTTTAACAAATGTGAAGGGAGAATTACAAGCAATGAGATTGGGCGAAGAAATGTCCTTTATTGTTTGGGACAATTGTCGTATTTGGTACTCGCCTGACGCAGGTAATCTCACGGCTTATCCGCTCCAAAATCTCAAATGACTGGATTCTTATTGATGCATTTCATCTAGGAACTACATTGAAGCCAACAGAGTTTTACTATCACGCCACCATTCCTAGACATACAAGTCGCAATCGCAATCAACACGAAACCAAGCAGCATGTCATTCAGTCGCATAATTGTCACCTCACAAATTCGTCTGTTGCGTATGGTAATTTCAACCAATCTTGAAGTATCGCTTGAACTCACAAGACTTTATAAACTAACTGGCCTTCTCTTAACTCCATGCCAGACGTATATGGCAAAATTGGACTGCTGGATTCGATGAGCAATTTCTTTTACGGTATTGACGTAAAAACGTCAAAGTCTGAACATTTTGCTCTTGTTGCAACTACCGTGGATATGACGCTCATGAAGAAAGGAACGGAAAACTCCATCGTGCCTAATTTCGACATAAACGGCAGGCCAAGTAAATAATACTCATTTATGTGTTTCTTTCCTGCCCACGAGCAGTCATCTTACAGTTATCTCTTGAACTTGATACTTGACAGAATTGATGTATCCGCCTAAATATCTACACTGCAACCATCCAGCAGTCAATGATGAAAAGTTCCCAAAACGGCTTGCTGTGAAATTATTGCCCAAGACAATTTTTCCATCAGATTTTATGGTTCCATTCTACGATGAGTATATTCCGAAGCAGTACAAGTATTTGGGACTTCAAAAGTGTCTGAGCTCTGGTCTTAGCATTGACTCTTCCTTAACTCAGATTCCGCAAGTGTTCACAACGCCCATGCCTGTCAAGTTTCAGTTAGAATTTAAGTCATTCTTGAATTCCGCCAAAATACTGCAAGTGGAGCCACAATTTTACAAAGATTCATTGCATATTAATCAAACTCTAGTCGATCATGTTCAATTGGGCCCAAGGAATTATTATTATTTCAAATACGTAAGTGTCATGTTTTTCGATGCTACTGTCTTTTAGACTTTGGGTATATTAATTATTCTGGCCCTGCTCTGTTTTTATGCGTTGTCAGATAATAACCATAACGGAGAAAGATGAAAGTGTCCTGAAGGCTGGTCATGTTGTCCGCCTGAATTTTTTCACCACCAAATCATTGAGATGTATTCATCAACCTCAGCAAACTGTATGGATACAAACTAGCAAGTCGCATGATTCTGTTGCTAAATGGAGATATGATGGGATTCTTGAAGATTCAGCAGTGGAATTGGTTACGGAAGCTGATGCATTCAAGTAAGATGTCAATCAGATCTTTGAAATAACCGATTCAAACTATATTTTTATTTATGCCCATTATAGGACTCAAAGTACTGATAACGCAAATGCTGATCAAATCTTACAGTCAGAAGAAATTGGTGCCAAAAGTCAAGAGTGTGGATCAACATACAACTAATTAAAACTCAACAGTTTAAATATTTATTAAGAATGTGAATATGTTTAAATATTTTGTACTGAAAACTGGATCTATTAAGTCCAGATTTTCCGTAAATATGAAGAACAAAGTGAAATAAACACGTGCGGTTGACCTCATGCTTTCCATGCAAAACTATCTAGTTTTAATCCAATAATGGAAATTTCAAGTCTCTAACCATATCAGAAGAAAAAAGTCTGGTTGTGACGATAAAATTGCAAGGCACATTCTTCGATAAATTACTTCTTGACCAAATCCACACATGGTAAAGGTGAGAGATCATTGTGTCCATTGGCTGATTTCTTATTCTTTGAGAGAAACTTGGTCAGCTGCTCTATACAATCAGCCGCCACATCTTCTCGACTTTGGTTTGCATCGACGACAATGACGTGCTGGACCTGTGAGTCTTGAGCCTTGTCCCGGATCAACCAGTCTTCATAGCTCTCATGCAACGCAGCCAAATAACTCAATGGACATGTCGATTCTTCCGCCCGCCCTCGGTTCAACATTCTCCCATACGCGACCTCAGGAGTTGTCCTTAAGTAAATGACCAAATCAAGATGCAAGTCCATATTGGTCTCCAACCAAGAGTGCCATTCAGTCAAAACTGTAAATTCCGCCGACTGAAGTTGTTCACTCTTTCTGGCTAATTCCAGAAAGCAATGTCTACAAAATCGAAAGCAAACGAGTTAGAACCCATTTTGCAATCAGGAGTACAATAATACAGACTGTACTTGTGATAGCATACTTGCATACCTGTTGTTTTGTAACGATCTTTCCATGATCCTTATCTTTGGTAAATTAGAATTCAATGAGTTAACAGATGTTCTGACAGTATCCATCAGTCTAGTCAATTGTACATAGTGTTGAAATACGAAGTTATGCTTCTTTGGTTCTTTGTAGAACAGCTCAAGCAAGTTAAAGCCTTTCAAGTTACACCATTTGTCCAGCGGTTCAGGAATGACCTCCAACTCGAAATGTGCTGCACCGTGCCCATTCCTTACTGATTTATTTGAGCCATTAAGATGATTTTGTCCATCATGATAAGAAGTACTAAGCTGCGTCAAATGTTGCACAAGTTTAGACACGAGAGTCGATTTGCCGCTGCTGATGTTACCATCCACTGAGATCAACATGTTTGAAGAAACTGGGCAATTACTCAGTCTTTTTACCAGAGATCCGTGTTCCGACCAGGCTTGCACGATGTTGTGACCTAAGAACTTGTACAGATGACGCAGATGTCTTTGGTGCACCATATAAGTTAAAGTTCGACTCGGCAACTTAAAGAGGCGTTCCCGACGGTCGTCTTCTGGAGTGAGAGGTTGATTTGTCTTGATCTTGAATTTATGTGACTTGGCGGCACGGTCGTCAAAATTAATTCAATACAAAAGGAGGTTGAAATGGACACGCACTGAGCCGGAACCAAAGAATGAAACATTAACTACAGCTCTCGCTACTCAGTTCACACCTCAATTAAAGCAAAAGTTTGCGGCTTGCACCTTGTGTTTCTTTGTCGTCCAGAGTCGACTACGACTTTGGCGAAGTTCTCTTTCGACTTGACCGCCCGCGCTTACGCAATCCGGTTTTCAAGTAAAAATCTGCTGCACAATGCTCTTTATACAAAACAACAGGTAGCAGGTACTAGAGCGGATCATGCGTGCTGGAAACGTCGCGTTGGTCATAAATAATGCTAAATATGAGACTCGATGGCATTTTAGTTTAATTTAATAACATAATTTTCAGAACAAACCAAGCATTTCACACGGTCCATTGGAATGGTCAAGTAGAGAATGGATTGAGGTGGTTCATTTCCGACCAAGTGTTCCAGCTACCGGTGCTGGCACTGCCGGCGGTGCGGTTCCACATCCTCCGCAAGTGGTTTGACATTCAATCAGCGTATCGAAAGAATTCGTGTTTGCCCCACAGCCGGAGTACAGGAACTTTGTGCATGTCAATGTCAACGCGTTGTAGTAGTACTTATGCAAGAACAGTGTGCAGGTACCCGGGTCAACTTTCTGGAGGCACAAGTCTGTGACAAATTAAAGGACATTCAAATTTAGTAATATTCATATAGACTTGGCATATTTCCATTACATTTACATTAGCACACGTTATGCGCGTTTCATCATTTACCTGGGCAGGTCGAATCGAAGAAAAATCGTCTCTCTCTGTGCTTGGCTTTGTTCCTGTGATGATGATGATGGTTGTGTGCATCGATTCCGATAAAGCCTACAATTCCAAGAGACTCCGTGATTTGCCGTGTCCGATAAAATGATATCAAAAACTTGTAACAAGTGACTCGGTTACTTACTTCCGATTATTAAAAGCACGAGAATCCAAGACAAGCCACTGTTTCCCATCGTTGAATAAGAGGTCCGGTCGTTGAGTATTCACTAGTTAAAATAAGTAGTTAAGAATGAAACGATAATTTCATGAGCCTTCATTTTATAAGAAGGAAAATTCAGGCCGGTAGTCCATACGTCGTGCCGTATCTGATTATCTGGTCATCAGCATAAAGGCAGTTCATTAGAGGACCAGCAACTCGAACCAGTAGCAGACGCGTCCGAATCATTTTGTGGCAAACCCGAGGCTAATTAAATTAAATCCGACCTCTGATAGCCATCTGATCCTAATTAGATTCCCGACAACAAGAGTTGGGCACTGATAGCTGATGATGACCAGTAGAGCGGCCGCAAATGAAATTCCAAAACTCTGCACACCAAATATGTAGATATTTTGCGGTTTAATAGTGCAAAAATGTACACATCGATGAAAATCAGTTGCTTACTGCTGTCGGTGCTGCGGTTCATTAAATTCACTTCATCCGCACCTTTTCATATCTCACCAAGCCATTATTTCAATCGCAGCGATGTTCTGGACCTTTAATGTAATGGCTAATGTTTCAAAGTCCAAGGAATTTCATCATTAAAATTGACGACTGCATATTAATATTTCTTCAGATGACTGGAAGACATTGTGAATTCCAATTCAACCTGTTAATGCTAGCAATACCGCATCCGTATTTGCTACATAACAAAACGTATGAAACAAGTAAATTCATCAGCTATATTTCAATAAAAGCATCATCTGCTTTAACAGCACATTTGCAAACTGCGTGGTATGAAATTGGCATGTATGAATGTATGAAATATGATGTATGAAAACGGTATGATTAAGCTCATACCATTCTACCTGTGATACACATGGCCTACATTTTCAAGCTTGTATTAAATTTGCACAAGTGCATGACTTGCTGACCTGTTTCCTATCAAGAACCTGAACAAGCATGCACATAAAATGAAATGTCAACGTCAATGCAAATTCTCATCTCATATCATCGTCGAAGATAATTGTAACTTACTAGATTCAATTAATTCCATTTCATTTAAGCGTACAAATAACACTAGTGCTTCGCCTGTTAACTGGCTGCGCAAACAAAGAATTTGCCCAGAAGAAGCAGACCAGACACAGCATAGGTTAAAACTTTGATTTATTTCTGCGCTTGTGTTGCGGGACTTGCGCGCGTATGCGCCGAACTGTAGAGACTAAATACATCAGTCAGTTGTTTCAGGTTCAAAAACTGAGATTCCATTTCAATCGTCCAGTCCAACCGTCCACAACTAACCCCTTTTGATGGAAGACATTGATATCAGGGCCAGTAGGAAATATGAAGCGACGCGGTCAACCCTTCCGACTAAACTATACATCATCTTGATAGTTTTCGGTAATGTGTCCGTAACGGTGGGACGTGAGGTTGTTCATTTGCTAGCTATCTAAATGTTTTTTATTAAAACAGTTTTGTACCTGAGTCTCTGCCAATCTGTTCATGATGAACCTCAAACTAGCACGAAACCCTCTAGTGAATCTCATTCTTGTGATACGACCATCTCAAAAACACCCGAGGAAGGTACATGCAACAGCAGAATTAAAGAGTTGGAAGCAAGGGTCGAGGATTTGGAGCATCGGACAACCAAGAAGTATCCCGATGTCAAATTTTTATCATACAAAGATAGGAAGCGAATCTTGGTAAAATGGCCTTTCAGCTGACATTGGTAATTGAAACAGGTTTAATTACTCTTTTCGCTCTTGTGGTTAGATCACTGGTGGCGCTGGATTTGTTGGTTCTCACCTAGTCGATAGACTAATGCTTGATGGACACGAAGTGAGCGTTGCCGACAACTTTTTCACCGGGCGCAAAAGAAATGTAGAGCAATGGATTGGCCATGAAAATTTTGAAATGCTAAATCACGACATTGTGAATCCTTTGTACATCGAAGTTGACGAAATTTATCACCTCGCAAGTCCTGCCAGTCCGCCGCACTACATGTTCAATCCAGTCAAAACTATTAAAACGAATACAGTTGGAACAATCAACATGCTTGGTACGTCCGCGCAGCTTTAACCAGATATGCCAAATGCCAGTATGAAGTTACTTAGTCACTTTTAATCAATAGGGCTGGGAAAGCGTGTTGGTGCCAAGGTGCTTATCGCTTCAACTTCTGAAGTCTACGGTGACCCAGAAGTCCACCCTCAACCAGAGACGTACTGGGGCCATGTAAATCCTATCGGGCCAAGGGCCTGCTATGATGAGGGAAAACGCGTGGCAGAGGCGTTGAGTTATGCTTACGCCAAGCAAGAAAATGTGGATGTTCGAGTAGCCAGAATATTCAACACTTATGGACCAAGAATGCATATGAACGATGGTCGAGTCGTGTCCAACTTCATTCTGCAAGCCCTTCAAAACACGTCATTAACGGTAACGCCTCTAAACTATGAGATGTTAGCCGTTTAGGTGCAATTTGATAACAGCAAACCAATGAAATTTGCAGATTTATGGAAGTGGAAAGCAAACTCGGTCCTTCCAATACGTTTCGGATTTGGTAGAAGGATTGATCGCACTGATGAAGTCAAATTACACACAACCCGTCAATATTGGAAATCCGGAGGAACACACCATTGAAGGTATGCGCACTTGTTTACAGTTTAATTTGTTCAAGTGTGTGACCGCCAGATGTTCATTGGTTTCCTTAAATGCAGAATTTGCTGTGCACATTCGCAATCTTGTCGGAAACACTTCGAGTCAGATTGAGCATTTAGAACCTGTTGAAGACGACCCACAGCAGAGGAGACCCGACATAACCATTGCCAAAAAGCAGCTCAACTGGGAGCCTATTGTGCCACTTAACATTGGATTAGAAAAAACTATTGATTACTTCAGGAAAGAGTTGCAGAGATCAAGTCATTCGGAGCGCAACATAATTCGACCTGATGAAAATGCGTATTCGTACCAAGTTGCTAAATCCGCAGATGGGGAAAGTTGAGAAATGTGGATTTTAGTTCAAATCTTATATTTTATTATCTGGTATTGGTAAATAAATGCATTGCATAATCAGGGCATGCTTTACAGCAAGCAAAACGGAGCGCGCTTATGAAGCACCTAAATCATAGTCGACAAGCATTTGTATTTAAATATCATTTTGGAAACCTTGCATGGGAAAACCGTCAAAATATTAAAATCAAATTTTAATTAAACATTCAGCACAAGTTAATGATTAGAAAGTTCGTCGCAATCTCAGAAACCTTGATTCAGTAAAATCAATTAGACTGAAGTCAGAGAAGACAGAAGATTACAAGATAACAATTGATACAGATGCACTGACAAGAAAACAGTACTAGAATACGTCAACCGAATTTAAAACCCAACGGCTGAATCAAAACTCACAACCTCGGAGAATATCTTATTTACATCTTTTCTGACAGCATTACTTACTATGATTAGTTAATTCATAATTCTAAGTTATTACGCCAAGTGAAAGCGAGGCTGTAAGTATCGTTGTTGCTTAAAGCTGCGGCTGAGATCAAAAAGAGTGTCAGGTTAATTGTCCGTCACTTCACAATTGCGTGTAGTTGACATCCAAACCAAAGTCCATCTTTCCTATTACCGTTGGTTCATCCTTTGAAAACGTGTTTGATCGTCCAATTTCTGCCAGCGTTCTTACTTTTGGTTCTGTGTTCGGCGCGACGTCTTCGATATTCGACTTGGTCATTAATGAATCACACTCCGAGCCAGAGTCAAAGTCCAGAAGAGGCTTTCTGCCGGGCTTATTGGTATTACTACCGCTCGCCTTGCTTTTACTCTCAGCTTGTCTTGAAGAGTTGGGAGCAGATTTGCTCGAGTTCGAGGGTGCGGTCGGAGGCGTCCTTCGCGCTGCATTGGCCGAATTGACCCTTCCCTTAGGCGCAGGTGCAGGACTCTTTGGCATTGCTGAGACCGACTGCGTCACTTTCTCTACAGGGTTTCTCCGCGCACCCGTTAAACTAGTTGCATACCTGGAAGGTTGTGACAAGTTTGGTGTACGAGGCTGTGCTGCAGTGGCAGCTTGTGCAGCGACAACCACTGACCCGACAGAGCTCTGCCGTGAATGTGATGCTGACACTGTGGCTGAGGCAGAGACCTGCTGATTCGGATTATTGTTTGACAGCGAATTTGACCTGGCTGATCTCATTTTCAATGCCGGTTTGGAGACTGCCTTTGCTTTTTCTGAATTTGTCAAAAATACTGGTTTGGTTGGAGTTGTAGGTTTGTCGTCGAGACGCGGAGGAAGCTTTGTGTTCCTGTACGGAAAGCTGTTCGGTCTTGACGGCGTAACTGGAGTTACTGGTTTAGAGCTTGATGAGGACGCTGGGCTGGATTCAAACGATTGCCCAGACTTATGTTGAGATAGCGGTTTGGAAGCAAGCCGTGATGTGCCTGGTGATTTCGCCCTGGAGTCATGCGCAGTTGATTTTGTGTTCTGACGCGATGAAAAGACGTTTTGATGCTGCACTGATTGAGATGGCATGGGCCTCACAGATGCGACCTTGGCTCCTTTCTCTGTTGGAGAAAGTATTTGCCTGGGTTTCGCGCCTGATGTGGAATCAAGAATCTGCGACTCCGCGAGTTTCTGACCGGTTTTCCACGACGTTGGAGCAGCAGGTTTTGTTGTTGACGACGTAGGCCGCGTTGGTTTGGATTCCGTCCGATTTGAAGCAAGTTTCTTGGATGCGGTTGCGTTTTTGCTTGATTGGCTTTTGCTTCCGCTCTTATCGTGACCAAGAAAACCAGTAGAACAGATCTTTTTGCGCGTCACTTCGCTCAGTCTTTCCCAGTTCTTTGAGAGAACTGCACGCGACGCATTCGCGAGCAAATACTTCTCCACCTCGCGCTGCAACATGATTAGAAAGTCCACGAAAGCCTGTCAAATAAAACATTTAATGTTATGTCAGTTATGCCTTGGAAAGCACTGCAACTTCCTTTCAAGGAAAGCACAAAACCCAAGATGTTAACTAACCTCATCAAATGTTTCTGTTCCTAGTTCGATAAGTCGCGTGAGACAAACGTGACTTAAACACGCATCGTCCGGTTTCAATAATTGCAGCCCGTCCAGAAATGTGTTTTCTTCAAAGACACAATACAAAATATGCCACAGTTCTTCCTTCCATTAATATCTATGAAGTGGATAGTGGGGATAAAGAATGCTTACCGATTCGAGAAATATTCCAAGCTTGACCCTTGCCAAAGACTAGAAATCTCTGACTTTGCAATACTTCACAGAAGTCTTGTCCAATAAATTCGACACAAGCTTGTGTCAATTGACTCACAATCTTAAAAATTGTTTCAGCCCATTTTATATTTGGCATCGTGTTCAGAAGCTGGTCACAACCAAGGGTTATGTCAATCAGGTTTTCCCCAGACTAAAAGGTAATCACAATATGACCCATGTTGAAAACTCAAACATTACACATTCCTCATCATGCGTATTACTTACCAAATGATTGATTGTGTAGCTCAAGCACTTCTCGATAAGGTCATCACCAAGACTCGCAAACGCTTTCGTCGGCCAAATGCGCACAAAATGCTTCGACATCCATTTCGTCATTTTACGACTCAAGTCCTCCATTCCGTAAGAGATAACAATCGGGTAAAATTGAATGACACCAATTATACACGTGCTGCAAGGCTGGACAGGAAATAGCAATTCCTCAATATATGTCCTTCATTTTTACGTGCAACGGTAAGACCAAAGTCCACTTACACGATGGAAATTGTGTGCAAACTTGGCCTTGATAGTGTTGCTTATAATTTCCTTCAACCCTTCCAGCCCCAGTAAATCAGTTAGACTGATTAGCTCGATCACATCAATGGAGTCGGGAATTTCATTCGTGCCGGAGTAAATGTGATACAAAGTGAATTGTACCACTGAGTAAGAGTAACTGTAAATACATGCGGTGTTTCAAAATGAAGCTTTTTCCAAGCTGTATGTGTCCGCATGTAATTCAAATTTTCACTTACTCGTCAAGGTTTATGTTGTTGCCAGTTTTCTTAATCGCATTCCCACTCAAGACGGCCGCGAAATACTGCGACCTGGATGCCAGAATGCATTTGTGAGCTCGAATCGTTCGTCCATTCACGCTGATTTGCACATCTACGAAAGAATGTACTTTCAAGCCAACACCGAAGTATTTTTAGAACCACCGAAGCTCATTTGCCGCTAACCTGTATTGATTCCTTCCTGAAACATTCGTAGTAAGTCCATTCCTAATTTGAGGCATGAGTCCATGTCTGGAAAAGCGAAAAAGAAAGTCGCACTTGCAGACGAGCGAACCAAAAAAACGACACAGAGGCTTCTACAAGAAAGACTTACCTTCATCGGTGCCGGAAGCTTCCATTGAACTAAGAATGGAGCTTGAGAACATGGTGTCTTCTAGATCATGAGTCGCAACATGCAGCGAAGAACGATTGCTCACGGTTGACATGCCCATGTAATCCTTCTCCCCAGATCTGTTGTACTTTCCACTTGAGCTGCTCTTTCCCGTTGTTGTTTTGTGACCCACCGCGTTAGGTGTCTTCTTCTCCACGTAATACGACGTGTTCATTGCATTTCTTTGGTCATTTTGCAACTGTTTCTTGTCACCGATATCTATAAACAGGGAAAAGATTTTCTTTGGGTCATCTTCAACATGCTTAGCAGCCCCGGCGTCGGTCGCTGGAATCGCCTCCTTAATATCAAGGAAGTATGCCAAGGAATTGGAGTTTGACGATTTTGGTTCTGCTTCTGAAAATGTGTCTTCAATTGACAAGGAGTTGAAGTCAATTGTCCACGAGTCTGGCGGTTTCTCACAGCTGATGCCCGCCATGCTTGAACTCAGCTGACTTGTTGAGCCTTCAAGACTAAACCGCGGCTCAAGTTTTTTCACAGGGTGCTCCGGGTCGTTGTTATCTTCGGATTGAGTGTGAGGTGATTGGGGCTTAGTGTCGGCCAACTCCTCGAGGGAGTCGGCGAGGACGAGTTCATTTTTCAGAATTGCTGACTTGAAGGATTCTTTGTCGGTGCCGTTCCTGGGATTGGGGTTAATTCCGTACAATTTTTCAGTCATTGTGGTTTGGATTATATCTGGGAAGCTTCTTGAAATTGGAACTCGCGAGGATCGATGTTTTATTCTTTTAAATAAAATTGACGATTCTTCGTCTTCATTTGTTCGTTCATTGGGTTTGCTCGCGTCGTCTTGTGTAATCGTGACGGGGCCTAAGCCTATAATGTCACCACTGCGAGAACCGGCCATGTAAACAGCTCCATCTTCTTCATCGGAAACTGCTGCAGCGTTTATGAAAAAAGTGGCTTCTTCGAGTTGTTGCTGATGCATTTGAGCATAGTTCAACTGTTTCTCGTCGTCTACTTCGGATTCATCTTTAAAATCTTGTTCGTCCATGGGATTTCCATTGTCATCAAACATGGAGTAGGACATCACTTCATTGGACTCCGGAGGATAATGGCGCGCATTGTAGCCAGGAAAATCCAACTCGACGTGTTCTGTATTAATTAAAGCTGAGTTCTCACCCACGCCTCCTGACCTCCGGCAGTAATGAGCATATTAAGCAACAAACTTACCATCGTCAGTGACTGATTTCTCTAGAGTCTGCGGAGCTTCATGAGAAATACCACACTTTGATGAATCTGGGTGAGCGTCCTGTTTTAGACTTGTCTGGTCGTCGCACATTTCACAAACACAAAATCCATGCAGAAATGGACTTGGGAGCCTTACGAAATAAATTAAATTATTTGGAATTTATTGCTCAGATGGTAAATGAGTTTCGAGGACAAACCCGTGAATGAGCAACTTTGTTGGAAATGTGCTGTTTGCTTCCGCATACGTTGAGAAAAGGAGCGGAGTGAAGTACTGTAGTCAGCCCCATGTTGGACGTAAAAACGCAGTGGTGACTCACCCTCCGCGAATGATTTTCCAGAAAATCGATACACGATACAAACGGAACCAACCACGGAGTTGGAAGCACATCTGCGAGCTGTTTCACGTTGCACGCTGGGGAGTGGACCACTGGATACCACACCTACCCATGACATTGCACATGCCGGCAAAAAGCTTGGAAAGCGGTGAGAAAGGTGCAAGGACCCAATTCTACGCAACGTGACATGCCAATTCGGCAATGACAACACTGATTAGTTTCATCCTCTCATGACAATTGGGGACTTCCACATTCAGTGTCAAGGTCCAAACTCAAGTGACGCCGTAATAATAAACGTGTGGATTTTATTACTAATTCAGTCATTTGGTTGGATTTGTCCGTGAACATCATGAGGCTGGGACGTTCGTAATAAATAATAGCGGTGATTTATGACCATCACGATTCATAAACAAAATGCTCATGCTACTGATTCGTGAATAAAATTATCCCCTCCTTACTTAGTTTAGAACTAGCTACCTAGAAAGAATCGATTGCGTTTCCACAAACTTAAGCATTTGGCAATTCTTCCCAAAGGGACAGGAATTTGCAATATACACTCCATTATCTACTCTAACCAGTAATTATACAATTTCAACAGAACCTTGCGCCATCAAAATTTACACGACCGAATTAAATACATGATAATAATGCCATAATTTTCCTTCCTAAACATCAACATCTAATATGAGCAGATTATTTACTTGCCGGTGCGTGCAATCTCACATGATAAGTTCACATCCACCGACTTCAGAATATCATTTCCGTTGGCTATTTCGTATCTCGAAGGAATTTAAAATGTAGCACATAAAAATTAAGACTATTTACGAATTCGTTCCTTAAATCCGTTTCGGATTTTTAATTCGATTTAATTTCCCAAAAACCGAATGTGCAAAAACGATTTTTGTACTGTGAGCTAGCTCAATATTATACATGAACTGAATACTAAACATTATAATTACATAATTACAATATATTAGATTTAATAGAAGGACTGCCCTCAAAATTAAAAATGACCATTGTGATAACTTATTTACTCAAGCAATTAGTCCTCCTTTCTTACTTGTGGCTCCACCCGCGCTACGTTCCCACTTGCCCACTTTTGTTCTGGGCTTTTCTGCTCAGGTTTTGGACCTTTAATTTGTGTGCTTAGCTTTGCTTCTGTTGCCTCCTCGGAGGACAGGAGGATTTCTGGATTTTCAAGGATCTCTTCTTCGTCATCCTGTGGGATCGCTGTCGTGGTAGTTACCAACGGTGGCAAGGAAAACCCAGGCAGGTTGGTCACTCCACGCAAGTCGCTCCAATTAGTAAGGCCAGCTCTTGCGGCATAACTTTCAGTTACAGTGTTGTCTAAGGTCAAGTCCTCTTCGACAGTCATGTTCGGATTCCTACTTTCCCAATCTTCACCCTCTCCTTCACTTGAAATTGCATCCTCTTCCTTCTCTGCCTGTAAAGTGAGTTGGAATGATTAAAAGCGTCAATAAAGAACTAATTCCGAAACTAAAATAAACATCTAACTTACAGATTCAGGCTCATATTTCAAAAGGACAGCCTTATCTAATGTGGACTTTGCAGATAAGGATCGCTCCAGAAAGAAGGAGCCATTTGTAGTTTCATTTGAGGGAGGAGACCAACCCGTCCCTGAGTAGCCATAGGACGACCCACCCGTTGGTGCCCTTCTTTCTAATTCATGCTGCAGCCAATCTACAGCTACGTTCCATTTTTTAAGAAGATCCAAATCCTGCGTAAGGACTTTGTGATCTTCGGTGTTCGGTTGCAGGATTGCTGTTACACATTTCATAAACAGATATGTTCGCTTAGGATGACTCTGTTTATTTCGGTGAATAATTTCAATCAGTCCATCTTTCTCATCTGGAAAGCCTAAGTAGAGCAGATTATTGAAAGTCAGAATAGAGTACTATATTCATGATCGCGGGTACTGCCAAAGCCAAACCTTACCCTTTAGGGCGAGTCCAATTCGTTCTTGTTGCCACGAATCTTCAATTCGTACGAGACTCATGAGTATATCCAGGAATGTCCTTAACTCGGGCGAATAAGAATAGCCAATGTGACCCAGCACTTCGGCAATTGCGATTTGAGAGAACTGAATATTTTCCCAGCACAGAAACTGGATTAGAGATATGGTGTCCTCTGCAGAGTATGCCTCGTCTAAGACTTTCTTGATATGACTGCAAAAGTAGGTCCTGCATTTAACCAATTATTTATGTAAGTGCAACTAAGCTCAAAATATCTCTCACTCCTCACTTACCCTTTTCCATATATAATATCACAAACATTTTCGGGCAAAACTGCCAAAGGTTCAGCTACTGTTGGTTCAATGAAGGGATTTGGCCTTAGCTCGTGGTCCTGTAATCAGCAATCTTCGGATAGCTTCAAAATTCCCAACTTATGACGATGAATAAATCTTACCGATGACGATGTTTTACACTTGTGTGCCACGTCACATGACCTTATCAATATCGAGACGACTTGATACAATTTGCTCAGGTCGGCGCACTGGTACTTTATGGGCGGCGAAGGGCCGTCCTCAAGAGCCACCAGCATGAAGGTTGCAGGCACGTCAAGCTGAAAATTCATTCATATTATGAACATCGTGCATCCGTTTAAAAAGAATATGTGATGGGCATACGCTAATTAAATGTAGTTTCTCCTCGTCTCCTAAATTCGCATAGCTGACGAAGAAATTAAAATATTGAACTAAATGTCGGCCATATTCTGAAACATCTCTTCTCAGCAAATTTAGCACAGCTTCCAAGATGTATTCCCACAAATAAGCATTTTTGTCAGTGCTTCGAGCTGTTAAAGAAAAACATTCGGGACCATGATGCACATTTCATTTCAAGCAATAGGCTATAGAGGTCCTTGTCCTTACTTAGTGTGGCCATTGGAATTGCTGGAAGATAAATGCCGTCTTCTTTTGACGTGCTCGCCAGAACAACAAGGAGTTTAGAAAATGTTGCACGGATTTCCGTGCTTGGGCACTCCAAAAGGTACTCACAAATTCTGGAATAAGAAAGGGAGAACTGAAACGTTTGTACTCACCGTATTTACGTTTAGGCTAGTTGAACAATTTACCTGCATGGACTACTGAATAGTGCGTGCGAGGCGAACCAAAAGCGAACCTTCTTCGATACTCTCAAGTAATATGAGAGTATTTCGTACCAATCATTCGCTGCTCCTCGTAACGGTTTCTTTGTTCTGAATCCAATTGTAAATAGAAACTTTGTCGCTAACTGAACACTTAAAAGGGCCAGCTGCTCCATTTCTTCCGTCTGTTAGCACGCATTTCGGTTACCATGTGTCACAGCAAGATATTGGTAGAAGTGAATGAGGGCTTACCACGGGACCATTTTGAGGAGTTTGAACGTAATGAAGGTTTGCAGTCAGTAGCTTCTTTACGAATTGAAAATATTCCATTGAAAAATGCGATTTGATGTGCATAAATTCTACGTTTTGCTTCAGTACACTTCTTTCAATTCCAGATGGAATACTTAGTTTCTTCTCAGATGACACTGATGAAAAGTAGGGTTCGAAGTTAGATTATTTTTCGCCCCCAGAATAGAATGTTTGTAATACCTGAGAGGGACGCCATTTTCCCATTCAACAAGGTAGCGGGGTCGAGAATGTCGGTTTGTGTGTAGAATAAAATATACGCATTCCACCATCGCTTTTGTCTTCGGAAGCTCATTCTTTTCATCATATGGTCAAAAACCTGAAAAAGATAAACATTTTGAACAGGGAAACGACTGCTCAGTTGCAGCTAACGATCTGTACATGGTTTATGTTTATTCTTAATCATTGGTACCTCGCCTGAGTAGTCGCCGCCGAAGCATTGATTTTTAAGCTCTTCATCGTCATTCATGCGGCACTCAGAAACGTCACCATCATCAAATTTGAACCATCGACAGACGCCATCAGCACACCTAAGGATGCAATGTTCGAATTTACTGAAACGGAAATGCTGACAAAGGTCCAATGGTGAGTAGTACCTGTAGGAGATGTATGAATAGTAGTGTCCCCCAGATGCCTGCCCAGAATGCACAACTATTCCCGTTAGGCGGTATGACGTGCAGACATTCTGAGCGAGTAGGGCAGCATCGTCATCGATTATTTCACCTTCAATTTTTGCCAATCCAGACACAGTGTAAGGCTCCATTTCTAATTCGCGTGGAAATTCGAAGTAGTCATTAAACTTCACTGAGCAAACTCGTTCGTAGTCGTATTCGAATCTCTTCAACTGAATTGCTAAAACAGGTGGCAGTTTCTTTACGCACAGGCGTTTCACGGTAACAACCTGTAAGGACACAAGACAAATTAATGAAATAGTTAAGTACCGAGAAGCGCATTCGAAATGTACCTTACCTTCTTGTTGCAACGCTCACAGTAGTACGCGTCAGCTCCTTCCAGCAGATCTCCTTTAACATACTGCTCCAATGAGTCGAGCAGATTGGAGTGGTTTCTGATGTCCACTGAAATCACAGAAAATGGTTCCTCCTTCGAGTAGCGGTGCATACACTCCTTGCTGATCTTCTGGTCAGAGAATAGTCCACCCAAGTTCTTGGACATGGCTTGTTCTTCCCCAATCGCTTTAAGGCCGTCGTCGACACTGTCAATAAGGTTCATGAAGAATTCCACAGCATCTTGTTGTTCTCTCAGGTTTACCGCTTCTCCTTGTAGCCTATCAGAATAGAATACAATGATTACTATAATATTGATGTACATTGGACATCTACATTCCATAATTTCGGATGTCTACCTGAAGTTCTTCCATAGCCCATTCGGAACGTGATATTGTAATTTTGACAAGGCTAAATGGCCAAAAATTGATTGTATTTGTTTTAAAATAGAAATATTGTAACTTTTTCTGTCATCGGAAGCACCGGTCGTGTTTGACTCTAAAATACTGGAATCGGACTGGCATCTCGAGATGATGGTCCCCGGACGAGCAACGTCTTCAATGCCTTCGTCCACATCCGGATCTAATGTACACGCCGATAATATGCCCTTCTTAATGTTTTCAACCATGAATAACTGCTGCAGCACAGAGTTCATGTAGCAAGTTGCACCAGCATTCTTTAACCCAACAAATCCACCAAGTGGTCGATTTCCGACTGGAGGCACGTACTCCCACTCAGTTAAAACACCGTCACCGTCTAAATATGAAATATAGCATGAGTGCGAAGAATCAAAGTAATTCTCTGATGACTCACATACCGTTAGAGTAGCTGAATAGATCGGTAAGAAGTTCCACCGTCAGCCGAAGATTTTCACAACAGTTAGTACTGAGTGAAACGATCAGTTCTAAAACTGAGTTTTGTGACATAGGCGAACTACAGATCTGTACGAGGGACTCAGAAGTAAGCTCGCCAGATTTCTTCATCACGGAGTGTGCCTTCGACCACGGAAATACATACTCTTCCAGGATTTCCTATTTCAATGAAGGTCGTGACTCAGGGGAAGACACCGATAATTTTCGCTCGTTTGCAGAAGTCAGTAATTACCTGAATCAACGAGTTTCCACCGAGAGGGTCGATTCCCAAATGGTATTTCTTTTCAGAAGAGAGAAATCCGACTAGATCGCGTGCAACGCATACAAAACCTTCCAAAAGCTCTTCCTGAATAGACCCTTCTCCATTTTCTTTTATCAGCACCTACCGATTATTAATTAAAGTTAAAATTTTGAAGTCAGCATTTGCTTTTATTTGCATCTTACCTTAGCATTTCTTAACCACTCGATTTGTGACTGAAGCAGTTGTTCGTGTCTTGGAATTGTTATTTTGAAATTGCAAGCATATCTCAACAGATGACAAAGCAGATGGAAAACTTCAATTGAATGGAATGGAGCATCCAAAACGGAGCTCTTTATGATTTCGAATAGAAAGTTGATGAAGAATAGAAGTATGTTCACATTTCCGGTGCATTTCACTGCCATTGAGTAGAGTTGATCCACCGCAATTATTCGAATATGACGATTCATTGTATCAACGAGCACATTACAAATAAAGCTCTTCCAATGTTGATCATTAAGCATTTGCTCGAGAATTTGCGGGTTTAACACAAAACTCAAAGTCAACACTTCTAAAGCCTCTTCACAAACTGTAAAGGTAGAAGTTCATAAATTGAAAGTGGATTCACTCTGATAAACGTAATGTATGAGAACAAACCGTGAACATCGTCTTCGGTTGGATTTTTGTTCGACTGATGGTGATCCGAAGCAAAATATGAAAACGATCCGGACGCAGTTGAGCTTGCTAATTTCATAACTAAGCGGATCGTCTCACAGTCTGGAAACTCTCCCGATAGGGTTGACTTCAGCAGTTGGCGTAATCCTTCAGAGTGTGGTGATCCGTCCTTTATCTTAAACAACAAATAAAGTCTGAAGTTGAGGCTTATATTTATATTTTAAGCATCTGGACTACTTACCACTGCATACAGTGGGTGTGAAATACTATTGGCTATTTTCCTAAGAACCAATTCGTTTGGGGGTGGTATATTTTGAAGAGCATCGGACAGTACACGTAATCGATCCATATTCAGTCTGTTTTCAGATTCGTGACGGACAAGTATGTGAGCCATGACAGTTAGTACAGCTTTCGACAATTTTAGCACAATTAAGTAAGCTGATCTTTTTGTCGCAGTATCCGCTAGGGGCATGAAATTATTCTTCGTCAGCATTTCTACGACTGATCCAGCGATGCCAGACACGAAGAACACTCTTAGTAGGTGTAAAGTGGAACCTGAGTCCCATCCAACTGCAGGGAATAGTAGTGCGTGTAGGACCTGAAAATTAAGCAATTCTTCCATTGTAACTCTGGATCCTTTCCCTCCTTTGTAACGTCAATAAATTGTTAGATATATTTACCTCTAATCTATA
Organism: Mesaphorura yosii; assembly: GCA_009869945.1. NCBI lineage: Eukaryota > Metazoa > Arthropoda > Collembola > Poduromorpha > Tullbergiidae > Mesaphorura > Mesaphorura yosii. The sequence goes on along the minus strand of WIXG01000329.1, from coordinate 27,056 downwards.
AAGAACGGCAGCATGATTCATGTTGAACAAAAGATAGCACGCTTTTTTGTCAGTCTGTTGTAGGGCGGTTTGCAGAACTGTTTCTGTCTGACGACAGGCTGGTAAAACAAGTAGCAAGTTGCGGACAACCTCTCGTAGCCTATCATCGTTCATGCGGGAAGCCAACTCCATCAAAAGGCAAAGGAATTCCATGCGTTTTTCATCCATTGATAACATCTGCAGAATGGGAAATAAACTTGAACAATGGTAAAAAGGTCCGGCTTTTTTAAAAGGCCATAAACTGACCACAGACGGAAGACATTCTTCCAATTCCATGTTTGGGCCGTCAATTCCATTTTGAAAATGATTCGGTGACCCGCCAGAGCTTTCCTCACTAGAATCTGGGGAATTGGTTGCATTTCCTGGTAGTATCTTTGCATTGAGCATCTAAAACCGATTAAGAAACTCATGAAACTCAAATAAGTCAAAGTCCTAGTATCCCCTACTCAAACTCACCATTTTGTCCCTTAAACCAACTACATGCACAACTTGACGGTCATCACTGACGTTTATAATATCACCATTGTAGCATAAGTCTAATTTAAAGTTGGAGTTCAAGTGGTTCTGCTGCTTCAACTGGCGTAAAATCTGCAAATCAAAGCAGGAAGTGTAAAATTCAATCTTCTTTGTGAACATTTGTGTATCCAAGTTACCTGTCTTTGAAGTCCAGCCATGGTTTCGTTTGTATGCGTCTGAACTTCCATGTCGTCAAATCCTCGCCCTAGTTGGCTCGGGATGCGAACGTAAATAACTAGGCTACGACCACGACTAGCCCTGATATTGTTCAAAACGAATGTCCGTAAATCAAATTCATTACTCCACAATAGTCCAATGCTCTGCACACCATACCTGTACAGTGGTAGGAAAGCTCGTTCTTCCCCATAATCCGAGTCACATTCACCGACATATTCCAACAGAACTCGAGAGACTCTGGATATTCTGGTTAGTTCCTGCCGCACGCGATTAGTTGAGTCCTTATCTTTCTCCAGCACTAAAATGGTGTCATATGATGATTTCAGCCGGTCCGCACAGCAAGAGAGGAAATCCTCGTGAACTTCCTTCTGCTTCGGTAACAATCCTGGACCCAACGCCGTGAAAACAGAGCGCAAAAATTGTATTGCGCGACTAGCCATATCCTCGGAACCCGACAGGATTATTTTCCAAATGTAATCAGTTCCCTCCATGTCGAGCTGTGGTCAAAAAAGGAAGATCATGAAAGTGTTTTCAAACCGATTACCAGAAAGAGGAAACACTGTAACTTACGTCATCCATTAAATATTCGTCTCTCTTCACCACTATCTTCTTCCGAGCCACGTTTACAGCTTTGAAGAATCGTTCGAAACATCTGATAGAAAGAGTCAGCTTCTAAGATAATACACCCGCAAGTTTTTGTTGAATAATGAATACTTACTCCATTCCATTATCTGTCAACAGAGTTGCATCGAGTGTGAGAATTTTTGAAGTAAAGAACAGGTCAGCCAATTCTGGATCCAAGTCATGATCATCTCCCATTAATTTGGAGAACCATTCAAAGCACATTTCTCTATCACTTGGATAAGCGGGACTTTCTGCTAAACACTCCCAAATAAGAAATGCCTGCTCCTTGCAGAGCAAAAGCTGTCCCTCCTAAGCAGCACAATATTAAACATTCATGTGAAATAGCGAATTTTTAAGAACTCGGAGATTACCTTGAGTAAAAATCGAAGAAAGAACAATCGTTCCCTAATTTGGTCTAGATGAGAGTAACGTCCGTCTAATTTGAGAGATTGAGCTTCAACAAATCCTTTTTCTGTAAAAATGTCGGAAGATTGAAGTTGCATGTGGGGTTTAGACGGTGACACAATTAATTCCTACTAACCTTTAATGTAGTTTCGCACCCGCTCCTCGTAGTTGTAAAGGGAATCGCAGACCTTCACAACCAAGCACTTTTCGGTCTGAATTTTCCTTACAACCGAACAGCGGAACACAGTGGATGCATTTTTGTGTGTCCCTGTACCCTCCGGATACAGTGAAAATATTTCTCTCATATGCTTCATAGCGGGAATGACCCAGACCACATCATCCTCAAGCATCTGAGCCATGCTTGTGTTGAGCCATTGATATTTCTGATTATCTCTCTGTCAAAAACAAAGTACCAAAGCAAATTAACGCAAGGGATTTAAGGTATAAAACGGATGGACAGAGTCTTGCATTGCTCAGTAAACGAACCTGAGAGCAACTATAATCTAATACTTTCACGTGGGCTGTGAGAGCTTGATCCATGATTTCAGTTGGAACTTCATTGGAATGCGCCAAATTCCAGAATAAAGTCAATACTTTGAAAGCCATTACACCGTCCTTGTCATCCTCCGCTAGTCTTCGAATCAATTCCAACAATTTCTCACGCTGGCGTTTATTTGCTGTTGTCCAACTTGCTTGAAAACACTCAAATAAATGGTCTAGTTGTTCAGGACTGAAATCCCACGCCAGTTTAGCCAGCAGATCGTGAAGGTTTTTCACTATCGCATCGTGCTTCCCCACCTAAAAAGTTACCATAGGAAATGTTTACCTGACTCGGACGCTAAAAATCAATTGGGGAAATTATTCGATTACCTGAGCCGCCCAAATGTGATCCAAATCTGATAAGGTCAACGTCCTCTCCTTGATGATAAATCTTAATATTTTCTCAATCTTTTCAACGTATTGCGGTTGATGTAGAGAGTCCCGAAGTATAATTTGCAACACTTGATTTTCTGCGATCCATTCTGCGATGCGCTTTCCCGTCAAGTATTCGACTTCATCAAGGCGGTGGTGGTGTGGATAGTAGGATTGTACATTTTGTATTACTTGATTAATTTCATTCAGCGCATTCATTTTCCCATTGAAGGAAGACACCTGAAAAATGTACTTTGTGAACTGGTCCAACCCAAAACGTGTAGAGGGATTAGCAATAGCAATTAACAAAGTTATCAGTACCTGTAGCATTCGAAGAATCATTCTGAGTCTGAACAATTCCAAATTCCTCATGTGATCATCTGTGTCTGAGGCAATTCTGGCTTCCAAGCACTTTAAAAATCTTATTATGGACGATATAATATCTGATTTCGCCGTCTCTTTCTTCAAGTCCTCGTCACTCAAGTTTTCCAAAAATGCAGGCACAATCTCAAATATTTTGCTAAAGTATCTCTCCACCGTATGCTTGGTGAGATAATCAGCACAAAGGCCAAATGGTTTAAGTAAAGCATTCACTAGAGATACTGATAATGGTGCTCCGATACTGAATCTTTCCATTAGTAATTGAAATCCACCAAGTGTTCCGAATAAGTTTATTAGGTCAACAAGCCAGCCTGAAGAAGACAAAGGGCAAAATAATCAAATGAAGTATATCAACAAATTTTTCCAATCTGTTAAACTTTTGATTTCTCAGCTTACCTTTGTATAACCTTGTTTCAATGTGTCGTGCAAACAACTCGTCATCTGCAATAGGCGTATCCAATGCATAACTTTCTGGTGGACGGCTGGAGTTGTACGAATGAAATTTATTAAGTGGATTAAATAAAATTCCCAGAAGGTCCAACAATGTAAACCAGTCTTGATTCAATTTTGCAACGATCAGTTCGACAAGCTTCTCCGAATTCTTCAGGATGCATTTGTGTATTTCAGGCTTCCAACTGGAAACGGCCTCATCAGTGAGTATTTTGGTGAAGGATATGGTTAATCCTTCTCTAAAAAACCTTTGACATGGTTCGCTCTGGACGTCGAGCCCTACATGAAAGACAAGAATTAATGAGCAAGATTTTCTCATTTAGTGATAGTCAAAGTTTTATTGGTTTGATGGACGCCGCCTTTGAATTCCACATAACTAGACATACCTTTCTTGCAAAGATTAATTGCGGCATCGAGTAAAACTTCAAGTTGAGAGCCAGGAAGGACAGGCACAACCCATCTTGGATTCGATATCATTTCATCTAACCTAGCTAATTCAAACACTGGAAACGAAACTGAAGAAATCTTGTCGTCTTCTGACGCGCAATCAGTGTTGCTGTCGGCAATCGTATCTGAACCGCAATTAATCAATGGACTAGGTTCGCCTCCTTCTTCGCACTCCATTGCAGTTGGAATTACAATTTGGTCGATACCCTGATCTTGATCAGCAGTAGAATTTTTTTCGATTGTGGGTGAACTTGCCACGTCTTGCCTCACCGAAGCTGACGAGGGTGAAGACAACGGTTTCACTTTTTCCTGATCATCAGCCATATCTGTTAATTCTGTAAAATCTAAGCTACGCGAATCTGCAATTCATTAAGTCATAAACAGATTAATCAATTAATCATTTACACACGCTCCAAGCTCCATACTTTTGACAGTACCGTGTTTTTAGGGTTCTTACCTTCTGTATTTCCAAGGCTGATTAATGTTTAACAAGGATCCAAGGAGCGTAGTGAGCTATTGATTGCATACATTTGTCGTCTTCGTGTTGGGTGATTAGATCAGATAAGTTAATTCCAAATCCCAGATGCGGTTGCAGTTAACGAACTATTCTCACTGTAGCGTATCGTAATCTTACGTGTACGTGATCTGAATTTTGAATTCCACCACTTTTGACAATATTTAACTGCAGTGCTACTGGGCTGAAATTAATCTCCACCGTTTTAGAAATTGCAAAAGTTACAACTTGCTAGCACTTTACGATGGTGATTTGTTGACAATTGAAGAGCCTATTTATATTCCGACTAAATACGATTAACAAATACCTTCAAAGTGTTAACTTCTAATTCACTATCTAAGATGTACGAGATGAAAATTCAATGATCTTTGAACACCTGCTCGTTTGCATCGCAGTTATCTTATCACAATTCCGATTTTAGAAAAAAAAATTATGCTTTTGAATGACACTGAATCATTTCTTCGTGCATGTAAGATGCACTTTTAATACGAATTCGTATAACCCGACTACGTGAACATAACAATAACAAAAAGACAGATCATGTCTCGTTCATTCCTTTGCATACATATTTATCCCATTGTACTGCATTATAGTAGGTTCGGCTCAGTTCAATTCATTCTGCCGACTGCGACTTGATCTCCGTAATAAAAATTAAATAAACTCTGGGGTTCGGAATAGGAGAAACGAGTGGCGAATCCACGAACCGAATTCCGAGCCCGTCCGCAGAACGTAGTAGCAAAGGAAAAATTTAGCCTGTCATTTTGTTGGACCAACAACAGAGTACGCTTTGCGTATGTACGGCGAGTGCGAGCAACGACAAGGTGATCTTGATTTTAGGCCGTGCAGTGCGGTGCTGAAGGCAAGTCGGCGTGTGCGGTAACACTTGAAGTGTTTTCCCGTCCTGTCGATTCGCCTGTATTCAGCTACGTTATGTTCTCTGTACGTACCGCAAAATTATGTAGCAGCAGCATTACGACTTGCATCGCAGTACGACTTCATATTTAAGCGTCTTCGTCGGTGGCTGTGCATTCATTTTGGGAAAGTGCGAGTCAGAGTGCGGTCGACTACAAGTATCCTGGATAAATAATGGTTATAATTGGTGTTTACATTAGTTGAGTCACTAATTGATGATACACTTGGCACAGTTCAGTGCTCAGCTTGTACAGACGTCCTAAATTCTTAAATAAATCGTGATTAACTCATTGACTTGTCCACTTTGGTTGGGTACGTTAGTGGTTTTGCAATATACTTGATTTGTTCAGTTCTACAATTATGATGAATTGGACTGGATGATTACTTGAAACCGTGGCTTGTTTCTGGAAACTGCTTGGTGAGCCGTCAATAAAGGCGTGAATTTATCATGGCACAAGCAACTGGGGACTCGCGAGCACCCCTCCGCACTGTCAAACGAGTTCAATTTGGCGTCCTATCGCCAGATGAAATCGTAAGTTGGCAATAACGATGGCCACGCGCCGCAATGAATGTCACCATTATTTCTTTCATCCGAATTTCAGAGACGGATGTCTGTCACCGAGGGTGGCATTCGATTCCCTGAAATCTATGAAGGAGGCCGTCCCAAAATGTAAGACTATTTATAATTATGTAATTTTATTTCATGAATTCGCTTTATAAGAAGGATAACAAATACGAAATCAAATTTTATATTTGAAAGAGAATAGCATAAGATAACAGATAAAAAGTAAGGCTAATTTAAGTTACATTTGAGATCTCACTTGAGTACTTAATCCCACTCCATGTCTTTATAAATTCAAATCGTTAATATTTGATCACATCATTTGTTTCATTCTCTAATTCCATTTCTTTCTTTTCATAAGTGGTGGGCTCATGGATCCTCGGCAAGGTGTGCTGGATCGCCATTCCCGTTGTCAGACATGCGCAGGCGGGATGACGGAGTGCCCGGGACACTTTGGCCATATCGATTTGGCTAAGCCCGTGTTTCATGTTGGATTCCTGAAGCAGACCATCAAAGTACTTCGTTGTGTGTGCTTCTTTTGTTCCAAAATGCTGATTTCACCAAGTCATCCCAAGATACGAGAAATCGTTACAAAGACAAAAGGCCAGCCGAGAAGGAGATTGAATTTTGTATACGATCTTTGCAAAGGCAAGAGTATTTGCGAAGGAGGAGATGAAATGGATGGAGCTATTCCTGACGAGGATCCTGTCTTGCAGGTAAATGATGTTCAGTTTAGTACCTGTATGTTTGTATGTTTTCGGTAATTGTAATTATTAATTGTGGCTACTTCTCTCAGAGCAAGAAAAGTGGCCATGGGGGATGTGGACGGTATCAACCGAAAATCAAGCGAACTGGGCTAGACTTAACAGCAGAATGGAAGCACGTTAATGAAGATGATCAAGAAAAGAAAATCGTTGTGACGGCAGAACGTGTGGTAGAAGTTTTCAAGCATGTCGCCGATGACGAGTGCTTTGTGCTTGGAATGGATCACAAGTTTGCACGCCCGGATTGGATGATAATTACAGTTTTGCCGGTACCTCCGTTACCGGTTCGTCCTGCTGTTGTGATGTATGGCTCAGCAAGAAATCAGGTACCTATTGAATAACTGAACTATTCAGTAACTGACTATAAAAATGCAGGAGTATGAGTGATATGTGATATCCCCTCCTTTGTGCTTATTCTAGGATGATTTAACCCACAAATTGTCGGACATAATTAAGGCTAATAATGAACTACAAAGAAATGAGCAAGCAGGAGCTGCGGCACACATCCTTCAGGAGAACGTTAAAATGCTTCAGTTTCATGTGGCTACGTTAATTGATAATGACATGCCGGGCATGCCTCGAGCCATGCAAAAGTCGGGAAGGCCGTTGAAAGCCATTAAAGCTCGTTTGAAGGGAAAAGAAGGGCGTATAAGAGGCAACTTGATGGGGAAACGTGTGGACTTTTCTGCTCGAACAGTTATTACGCCAGATCCCAATCTCCGCATTGACCAAGTCGGAGTGCCTCGATCAATCGCACAGAATTTAACTTTCCCTGAAATCGTGACACCGTTCAACCTGGAAAAGTAATTAGAATTAAGCTGCAATATTATTAATTGACTTGACATTGTAATTACAATTTGCGCGAACTGTTTCACTAGAATGTCGGAGTTAGTCGCTCGAGGGAATAATCAGTATCCTGGTGCAAAATACATTATTCGCTCGAATGGTGATCGTATTGACTTACGGTTTCACCCGAAGCCTTCTGATCTTCATCTTCAGCTTGGATACAAAGTAAGCTCAATGCTGGTAGACTTGTTTGTGGATTGTTAATTTAATCTGTTCGTTTCTATGTCCTGTTCAGGTTGAAAGACATATTCGAGACGGAGATTTGGTTGTGTTTAATCGGCAACCAACTCTGCATAAAATGTCTATGATGGGTCATCGCGTCAAAGTGCTCCCGTGGTCAACTTTCCGCTTGAATTTGAGGTAAATCAAATCAAGTTAAGCAAAATGCCGATGATTTAAAATTATTAATCCGCTCCGGTGAATTATTGCAGTTGTACTTCACCATACAATGCCGATTTTGATGGAGATGAAATGAATCTGCATGTTCCTCAATCAATGGAAACAAGAGCTGAAGTTGAAAATTTGCACATAACCACCAGGCAGATTATAACTCCACAAGCAAATAAACCCGTCATGGGTATTGTCCAAGACACGCTAACCGGAGTTCGAAAAATGACAAAGAGAGATGTTTTTCTTGAAAAGGTAAGTCCTTTAACTTTTAACAATGTTTAGGCTTACATCGCCTTTTGGTTTTTGACCTATTATGATGAACTATACAACATGAGTCCAGATTCAATGATCTGTAAATCAACTCCAATTTTTTACTGAATTTATAAGCTATAAAATGAGAACTATAAATCAATTTGAGGCCATTTGTCTGACGGAGCCTAAAATAATTCTGCTCGTATTTAACAGGAGCAAATGATGAATTTGCTCATGTTTTTGCCAATCTGGGATGGCAAGATGCCACAACCGGCAATACTTAAACCGAAACCGCTTTGGACTGGAAAACAGTTATTTACTTTAATAATACCAGGTATAAGATTTAATATTCTAACACGTCAACTTTCGGAACTAATACATTTAGCGCACCTCGCTTTTGAAATGTAGGAAATGTCAATTTAATTCGAACACATGCGACTCACCCTGACGAAGAAGATGATGGCCCATACAAATGGATTTCTCCTGGCGATACAAAAGTAATGGTGGAGCACGGTGAACTTCTGATGGGAATTCTTTGCAAGAAAACCCTGGGAACATCTGCCGGTTCTCTTCTACACATTTGCTTTGTAGAACTGGGACATGAAGTGTGTGGACGGTTTTACGGAAACATTCAGACTGTGGTTAATAACTGGCTGTTGTACGAAGGTGGGTTCGGCGAAACTTTGTCTAACCTTGATTTTCAGAGTGACCGAGTGGTTGATTTTGTAATTTCTAATGTTACATTACACAGGCCACAGCATCGGAATCGGTGACACAATTGCTGATCCACAGACATATTTGGAAATCCAAAAAACTATAAAGAAAGCTAAAGAGGATGTGATAGAAGTTATTCAAAAGGCGCACAACATGGAACTTGAGCCAACTCCTGGTAACACATTGAGGCAGACTTTCGAAAATCAAGTCAACCGAATTCTAAACGATGCTCGTGATAAAACTGGTGGCTCTGCTAAGAAGTCATTGACGGAGTACAATAATCTTAAAGCTATGGTCGTGGCTGGATCCAAGGGCTCCAACATTAATATCTCACAGGTTCAACAATTTAAAAATTAACTGAACTATTTTTGCACAGAAACGATCCTAATCGAATAATTCACTGCAAATACTTAGGTCATTGCTTGTGTCGGTCAACAAAACGTTGAAGGCAAACGAATTCCTTTTGGCTTCCGCAAACGAACTCTGCCACATTTCATTAAAGATGACTATGGTCCGGAATCCCGTGGCTTTGTTGAAAACTCCTACCTTGCCGGTCTCACGCCCTCAGAATTTTATTTCCACGCCATGGGAGGACGCGAAGGTCTGATTGATACAGCTGTCAAAACAGCCGAAACAGGATACATTCAACGACGACTGATCAAAGCTATGGAATCTGTAATGATCCATTATGATGGAACTGTTCGTAATTCTGTGGGACAGTTGATTCAGCTGAGGTAAGTGAATCGAATGAGGGTACAAATTATTGAGCTCCGTATTGAGAAGTATGTTCTATCATCAGATATGGTGAGGACGGGCTGGCCGGAGAAAATGTCGAGTTCCAATCGTTGCCCACTGTCAAGTTATCAAATCGGGCCTTCGAAAACAAGTTCAAGTTCGACCCGACCGATGAAAGACAACACAGAACCGTTTTTGTTGACGAAATTAGGCGAAATTTGATTGGCTCAGGAGAAATAGCTACTGCGTTGGACAAGGAATGGGAGCAATTGCAGAAAGACCGCTTGACTCTTCGATCCGTAAGTGTACATCGTGTACATTTCGCGTACTGCTAGTAAATCCTCATCATGACGCACTTCATTTCAGATTTTCCCAACTGGAGAGAACAAAGTTGTACTACCTTGTAACCTTCAACGAATGATATGGAACGTACAGAAGATATTCCACATCAATAAAAGAGCAAAGACTGATCTCAACCCGTGCCGCGTTATTTCTGGTATTTTTAATAATGCAACTCTTTGCCATTTTGCCTTGACATTCTGAAATATAACTTTCTTGTTTTGCTTGTCTCTAGGCGTGGAAGACTTGCTGTCGAAATGCGTCATTGTAGCTGGTGATGATCCAATGTCAGTTTTGGCGAACAAAAATGCAACACTTCTGTTCCAGTGTTTGGTTCGGTCAACCCTTTGTACAAAGAGAGTAGCAGAAGAATTTAGACTGTCTAGTGAAGCCTTTGAGTGGCTTATTGGGGAAATAGAAAACAGATTCCAACACGCTCAGGTGCAACCTGGAGAAATGGTGGGAGCGTTGGCTGCTCAGTCTCTCGGCGAACCTGCAACCCAAATGACATTGAATACATTCCATTTCGCCGGAGTATCTTCAAAGAATGTCACGCTTGGTGTACCCAGATTAAAGGTACATACTTTATGAATATTTAGCTCTTTGATAAACTAAATGTGTGTTTTCTACTTCATAGGAAATTATTAACATCAGTAAAAAGCCGAAGGCTCCTTCTCTCACCGTCTTCTTGACCGGAGCAGCCGCTCGTGACGCTGAAAAGGCGAAAAATGTGCTATGCAGGCTGGAGCACACCACGCTTCGCAAGGTGACGGCGAATACCGCGATTTACTATGATCCAGATCCTCAGAATACAGTCATCGCTGAAGATCAGGAATTCGTGAACGTGTACTACGAAATGCCTGACTTCGATCCAGCACGTATTTCACCTTGGTTGCTTCGTGTAGAATTGGACCGGAAAAGAATGACAGGTGAGTTAGCTTTAGGAATATTAACGCATTGCTTTCTTGAACATCCGGTGTATTCGAACTGTTCGCTTTCTACTTCAGACAAGAAGTTGACGATGGAGCAGATCGCTGAGAAGATCAATGCAGGTTTCGGTGATGACCTCAACTGTATCTTCAATGACGATAACGCGGAGAAATTGGTCTTGCGAATTCGAATAATGAATTCAGAAGACGGCATAAAATTTGGCGGAAATGTTGACGAAGAGGAGAGCGCGGACAAAATGGAAGACGATATGTTCCTCCGATGCATTGAAGCAAACATGCTTTCGGACATGACCCTGCAAGTAAGTACCTTCGATCGTCGAACCAGATAACCAGATTTATTTTAAGCATCTCTGATTGTTGTCTAACTGACTTTTGACTTTAAATTACAACAGGGAATTGAAGCAATTGGAAAAGTGTATATGCACTTGCCTCAAACTGATGCCAAGAAAAGAATTGTAATTACTGAAACTGGTGAATTCAAAGCAATTGCAGAGTGGCTTCTTGAGACTGACGGTAGGTGCAATACAGTACATGAAGCGTAATAGTGTTCCAACAGGTTTTATTCCAACAGATCTGGTGTTATCACACCATATGAACAAGAGTAGAGTAACAAGGATTTACGTTTGGTATTGAGAGATTTGTTAGATTTTAGTATTAACGACTAAGAGCAAGTATTAGTCATTATCTAAGTAGTAACAGATACACACTACTAGGTTATCCCCAATGTGAGTTTAATCCGCCTCGCCCTAGGTTCTTGTAGTTGTAAGCACCTGTATCTTGTTTGAATCGAGCTTCAGCAGTTCTTGGATTCTCATTGTCATAAAGTTTATGCAAAACTGCCAGACTTGCGATGTCACATCCAGTTTTTGTGTGCTCGTACGCGAAATGTACATTGGAATCTTTACGAAATTGTCCAGGGTCAGCACCCTTGGCGATAAATTTTACAATTTCTTCTTCGGAGTATTTTTGTTTCTTCCCATCCCCCCTGTTCGATGCATTAGGGCCCAAATGCTTCAAGAAACGTTTGTGAAGATCACTTGTTGAGTGAAGACCCCAGGTCTTCCACCATTTGTTCCAGGATACTAATCCTAACTTCTATTTAATACAGGAACCTCTCTAATGAGAGTGCTTTCCGAAAGGGATGTGGATCCTGTGCGGACCTACTCAAACGATATCTGTGAAATATTCATGGTAAGATTATTTCTGCACGTAAAATTGGAATAGAGGTTATAACGTTTTGGCGATTTTGGTATTGCAGGTATTGGGGATTGAGGCAGTTCGAAAATCAGTCGAAAAGGAAATGAATATGGTGCTTCAATTCTACGGCTTGTACGTGAACTATCGGCACTTGGCTTTACTTTGCGACGTCATGACCGCCAAGGGCCATTTAATGGCCATTACGCGTCACGGAATTAATCGTCAAGATACTGGGCCTCTAATGAGGTGTTCTTTCGAGGAAACTGTCGACGTTCTGATGGATGCAGCTGCCCATGCAGAAGTCGATCCCATGCGTGGAGTCTCAGAAAATATTATTCTTGGACAACTCCCAAAAATGGGAACTGGTTGTTTCGATTTACTGCTTGACGCAGAGAAATGTAAATTCGGCATGGAACTTCCAACTGGTCCCGGACCTGACCTTGGGCTTGGCGGATCTTTCTTTGGTTCTGCTGCTACTCCAAGTGGCGGTAGTCCACAAGGAACTCCTTGGGGTGCACAAGGAGCTACTCCGATCTATGGAGACGCTTGGTCTCCAGGTAAGGCTTTGTCACTTTGCACTTCTCTTTACTTTCTACATCGATTCTCATTTTTCTCATTGTGCATTTTGGAACAGGTGGTGGCATAACTCCAGGACCTGGCTTTTCGCCATCAGCCGCGTCCGATATTAGTGGGTACTCTCCTGGTAGATCACCAGGTGGATCACCCGGAAGGTAGGCATAATGTTCTTTTAGAATTCGACAGTTCCAAGGTGAAGGCATTACCGACGATGCCCCACCACTTTAGCATTGGTTGGTGAAAGTAAACTGTGCATTGAATTGTTGAATTCTATCATTTCAGTCCTGGCTCCAGCTTGCACTATAACATTGGCAGTCCCGGTGGAGTTTCGCCAACTTATTCTCCATCTTCACCATATGGGCTTGCATCTCCAGGTAAAGACTTCAAAACAGTTGGTATTATAATCGTTTCCAATTTGATTACCTGATTCGGCTTACTTGTCCTTGATTTTTATTGGAATTAGGCATGTCACCCACTTCGCCATCTTCACGCTACAGCCCAACGAGTCCAAATTATTCTCCAACTTCGCCGAGCTACTCGCCCACCTCACCTTCATATTCTCCAACTTCGCCTAATTACAGCCCGACATCACCAAGTTACAGCCCAACTTCTCCAAGCTACTCTCCAACGTCGCCAAGCTACTCGCCGACTTCGCCGAGCTACAGCCCAACGAGCCCGAGTTATTCACCAACTTCGCCAAGCTACTCTCCAACCTCTCCAAGCTACTCGCCGACTTCACCGAGTTATTCTCCCACTTCACCAAGTTACAGTCCAACATCCCCGAGTTACTCACCAACTTCGCCAAGCTATTCGCCAACATCACCGAGCTACTCCCCGACTTCTCCCAGCTATTCCCCAACTTCGCCAAGCTACTCTCCGACTTCACCAAGCTACAGCCCAACTTCACCTAGCTATTCTCCAACTTCGCCGAGTTACTCACCGACTTCACCAAGCTACTCTCCGACGTCGCCGAGCTATTCCCCAACATCACCAAGTTATTCTCCGACGTCTCCGAGCTACTCTCCAACCTCTCCAAGCTACTCGCCGACTTCACCGAGTTACAGTCCAACGAGTCCGAATTACAGCCCAACGTCACCAAGTTATTCGCCTACTTCACCGAGCTACAGCCCAACATCTCCAAACTATAGTCCAACTTCACCAACCTACAGTCCGACTTCACCAAACTATTCGCCAACAAGTCCGAATTATTCTCCTACAAGCCCAACTTATTCACCGACTAGCCCGACATACAGCCCTTCATCACCGGCTCAGGGCAGCAGCAGAAGGGATGATGACAAGAAACCCAGAACCAAAAGGAACAAATAAGGAGCATATTTTTACGGCTAAGTGGACAAAGAAGTACTGTAATATAGTTAGGTTCAATTAATTTTGCAAGGTTACTTGATATTTATTGAGCTGCGTAATAAATTGATAAGTTGAGCATTTGAAATCGGGCGAATTGATTCTTTCTTCCTAAGACTTCATTGCTGTCATCGTCATCTGATACACGCAAATGAGCACCAATCAGTTTTCTTTCGCTGATTCTTTATTTTCGACGCTGTATATTCTTACCTTCGCGGTTAGGATGTTCTTCCGAACGGTCCTGGAGCAATTAAATCTGATATACATTCTTATTATTCACATTCTCATCTCAGATCTCATGAAGCTGATGAACGTTTGCCAATATGACACGACATTCAGACGGAGTTTTTACCCTGTGCGTGATATTGCAGGAGTAAATTGTCTTCACTTAACTATTTGTCGCTGCTTACTTCATGAACTTTTGATTTGAAGTGGAATTGAGATTGTAAAGTGAATGTAGTGAGGATGGGACCTGTCGCTTGCTCCTTCCTACTCATGGCTTGCGTACGAACTGAACAAGAAATGGAGAATCGAGAAATCCTTCTCACCCTGCTAAGCTACGCTGCTACCACCTCCAGACGCTAGGCAGATGCGTGGTGGTTGAAGTACAAAACCGTGTGAATCGGCTGAAGTTGAGTCAGTTGTGGATTCTCGTTCTGTGGAACCATGTCTGCCCGAACCCGGCAACTGTTTTGATTCACACTGTGGAGAGTTAATTCAGTTTTGTTTCGCCAGACTCTTGGCTTTGTGCAGCAAGCAGAGTATCTGAAACACCACCTCAAAGAGAATATAGAGATCTCATAAACACTGGAGATAAATCTCCAAACACCAGACACAAACTAATACGAATTTTATTACAGAGAAAAAGACACTTTCTCTAACTCTTTTGAACAGCAGCGTGACTCAAGAACGCCAGTCGCCGTGTGTTTGTGCATATGACGGCGAGTGGCATTGTTAGCTGGGTTGTAAATTTTCTTGGAGAAGCAACAAGTAGAGGAGTCGCAGCTCGAAAGCTCGGGACTTGTGTCATTATTTTGTACTATTTGTGCGTTGACGTCTAGTTTTAGGTTAAGATTTAGTCTTTTATTGCCCTACGCAAGTCAAGAGTCTGTCATGATGTACATGGAAGATGAACGCAACGCTTGAAGCTGCAAGCATGGAGCCCGTCGAAATTACTTCAAACTTTCATGAATCTTCATCTGATGACACAAGATTTTGACTTCCTTGATTCGTTGCTGAAATAAGGTCTCGGATTGTGCGACTCTGACTACGACTGGACATTATTACTTCGAAAAATTAGCTCGTCCTAGGAGTAATTGAAACCGCGTGATTGATGTAATACTGAGTTTCACGGCAAGTTTCACATCGGCCTCAAGATGCCCAATCGCAAAGGACTTTTGGCTCCACAGAACACGTTTCTGGATACAATCGCTACTAGATTCGATGGAACACGTAAGTATTTGTCGTGCTTTCAGTTATGCATACGGAAATCCTGAACAAGTCCATAGTACTCTCACAATTGTTCCACGTGCCGTTGACAAGAACGGCTGCACAGATCTCTGCACAACTGTCAAGTTTGACTGCTTATTGCTTTGTACCAACCTCGAATGGGCTTCCTCATTATGCAAATTAGAGAATTTTCAGGTAATGGGCCTGCAAGCGTGAAATCAAAGCAAACTTCATGCAATTACATACGGCAGAGAATTCACATTAACGCAGTTTCAATTCTAGTCATTGCGTCCGTAGTTTTTAAATCATCCTTCCATGCTTCAAATCCGACCCAATTGAACGAAAATGCTCACTAATGTCAAGCGTTTACATGCGACTCGGAAAATGGAAAAGTTTGGAAAGAAAGGCCGAAGAGGAAGCGAAGAATTCAAAAGATTAAGCGTAATGAGGAGAAAGCAGATGGTGAAACAGTAGAGCAAGGTCTCGTAAAAAAATGCCTTGCCTAATTAGCAGAACAAGTAAAGGCAAGCGTTCTAACTGGCGATAGTTCAACCATGAAATTCTCACATTATGCGTCATTACAAACTTTACACTTTTCATATTTCCAAAGGCTGCAACACTCATGAATTAGCCCGCATTTGCTTTCTTCAAATTCTCGTGCAGAATTCTGTACGTCTATGCTTTTGAACCATTAAGAACGCACAAACCGAAGTGCCGAAAAGAGTGCGGGCCTTGTTGACAGACGCACACGCCTTCTTCAACAATCCCGACAAATCCTTTGATGTATACTCTTACGTTGAAGATTACAATAATTAAGAGAATAACAATTCCTGTCATAACATGAATCTGCAAAGACAACAAAGCAAAAGTAATGTTGTTAAACTGCGCTGCGGTTTCCTTAGTCAACGCGTCATTATTAGGCCAAAGAATTTAGATTTGTCATCATCAAATTCATGCATTCAGACATACACAAGGTTCAGGGAGACTGCCAAATAAATAGTCATTTCACATGTATGAGAGAACCTGATTTCCACAAGTAAATAAATATGCCCGATGCCCGCTTCAAACTTCTGCCAGATTCCTGTTTGTGACATGCGGAAGGCTTTAAGACTACTACGTACCGTTGAATCCGCTTCATTGGCTTTTGTGGTTCTAAGAGCATGCTTGTCTTATGTTCAAGCAAAAGTCACGTAAAGATAATCCTTTATTAGTTTAGTTTCTCAAAATAGATTTATAGTAATGTGTCGTGCTTTGTTGTCTTTACTGGCACACTCCTTTCACCGATAGTTCAAGCCTAAGATGTTGGTATAATAGGAATGGGACACATAAACCCCAGACAGAAAGCAATTTTAAAGTTCACGGTTACGCTTTCTCAAGCAACGCTTAAGCTGAAGGTGTCATGTCATATTGATTCCACGTGCGCAATGGCAGTGCATGAAATCATTGAGCACTTAGCGGCAAGATTTGTGCTGTCAAACACGAAGAGCAGTTTTTCTGTTCTTCCCGACACGCTTGATGCGGGCGATGTGAGATATTGATGGCCGAAATTGAATTTAGGCATTATTCATGCTTTAAAACTTTGAGGAATTTGTTCTTACCAATAAAGTGACAACTAAAGTAGAAAATAAAGTTTTTCTGCTCGAAGATTTCACAACTTTCTTAGATCTCGACTCGGCATGAATTTTCGATTCCTCTTTAAACTTTCAACGTTGGCAGGCACAGAGCAGCCGAGAAAGTTACCGTTAATTTTGCGTTTCTAATGTGGGTCATGCTGTTGTGAAATAAGTAATGTGTTGTCGCATCATTCCCAATATAAACACGTCAAACACGAACCGTTTTCCTGGCTGAGCAGATCAGATCAGACACTTTTATATTTGATTGGAAAAAGTGAAAGAGCAAATAGTGCGAAAGCACACGAAGCCCTTTCTCACTGAAAGAAGGGAAGTCAGTTGCCAGCTTAAAGTGCAAAGGCAAAATGTAAGCCGAATGCAAACTGGAATGTTGATGGTGAGTCTGAACTTTCTGCCGTCTGGCTCAGGCTCCCGTCGTTGTTTACTTGCTACGTGGAAAAGATTTAAAGAGCTAAACTTTCTATGCTCTCAACACAATACATTAAAGGACAACAACGCAAAATGCATGCACAAAGCAATCAGGCAGGTAATGCTTGACTGCCGACGGCGAGGTGATTTGTATTTGTAAGGCATAAACATCTGTTTATGTCAGTGAGAACCAGGTCGAGTGAAAGTAAGTAGCTTGCAAGGGCAGTTCAGTCTCTGCCAGACGCGCAAGATATGTTTTATATGTCCACGCTTTATGCCTGTCATCACCGTTTGATATTTACAGCCCGATACGCGGACAGAAGAATTCAAAAGAAACCTTGCTACCATCCTGTGTTCTGTGTTGCACATTAATTTTATTAGTTGAGGCGTGCACAATCAATAAAGCCTAAACAGAAACTGTTAGGTGTCAAGCAAGTGTTATAATATCGAGTTCGTAGTTGTGCGGTTGTGCCACGATCATGGTTGAATGGTCGTTATTTATTGGAAGCTGTTGTCCAGTTCGCCTTGATCCCACTTTGATATTTTTTTCGAAGTAAATTGCAATTCTCACTGTAAATAGTTTTCTTCGAAGTTGGAGGGCGAAATAGCAACCATAGCTTATCTGTAGACGATTTTAATTAAGTGCCAAGTAAAATGAAATTAAACAAAACGAAATAGCATTTTTTGTTGTGACAAAGGTTCGGTTTCATCGTTCATCGACTGCATGCTCGCTGAATTGGAACTTTCCTGAATCTTCCTCCTTTGAGGCTTCCATTTACGCCTAATGGCTTCCAGAGTAATGGAAGCAACGATTTTCACTACAAACGACGGATGTAAAAGTAGGCACTAATTTTTGAGCTAGCAAAATTTTGTCTGACTTCGCTTGCTTTCATTGCTCTCATTTACTTCATATTTTTAATTTCCTGTGCCATATCAGATACTTTTTTCCGTCTCACAAGTTCTCACACGTCACCACATAAAATGCTAGCGACGAAAAATTTAATTACTCTCTACTCTTTCATCATTTTACTTTTGGTCTGTTTCCGAGAAGAGGCCGGAATCACTGTCAACTCCAGTACCCACACATGGCAAAGAAGGTAATTGTAATAATGGCGAGAAATTTAATCAGTTAAGTAAAATGTCGGCATGAAGCATTCCTGGAAGTTGTAAGTAACTTCCCTGTAGGTGTACTCGCGTACTGCTATAATTCTCGTCATATTATTCAACGCGTTCTTCAATCTTTCAGTAAAAGTCGCCTGACAAGTTGAACGCATTCGGTAAATTTGGCATAATTGCAAGTTACACAGCAATGCGATCACGCCATCATTTACATTACGCGTCAGTGTAAGTTACGTACACAGTGATATTTGTTGAGCGCTACCTGGATGGCGACGAAAAAGAAAATAGCGTAGATACAAATGCACCATGAACATCAAAGACACGGCCTGAAGAAATAAATGGTAAACTCCGCAGTTTTATGGCATTCCATGCTTTATGTCTGAGTCTTTTGTCCGTGTCCGCGAATTCCATAACAGAAATTGTGCTTTGATTTTTTCTTTCATCTCACAAATCACACTTCCTTTTGTACCATATTTTCAAGGAATACTGTAGCAGTATGTTCTCGTGAGATAATAAAGTCACACGGCCTTCCATAAGCAGTTTTGAGAATGGATACAGAGGCATGTCCAGTAGGAGCCAAGAGAAGGATCGTGTTAAGATAAAGTGAGATACTGAACAATACATGTGTCATTATCGTAAAGTGACAGTGTGTTACCATCACCGAGAAATGATTGCGCCAACATGGCATAGCAAATACATGTACGAAAGGTAAAGGCTACACAAACGGCCGATATTGCATGAGTCCGAGCTCTTTCCATCATCAATGACATGACTAGTAATCAAATTAATTTATTTGACAGGTGAATGCAGCCTTAAGCTAGATTATCCTGCAGTTTTTGTCCTTCCAGCTAACACGACATGCTATTCCTTCTTCAGTAATATTTCTCTTTAATATGGCCATGGCGTTTGGGTCCGAGGCTTGTTTATTTTGAAAAGTAAATACGAGACCAAGCTTTTGGACAATCTGGAAGATGAAAGCAACTCAGTTGGAGATGAAAACGGAACCTTCCTCATACACGTACGCCTTGTGGGGCATCCTGTTTGGATTTTACTGTAGATGAGATAAATAGAATTACGAGGGACAGCGACAGACTCTGTTGTCCATTTCTTAATGTAAATAATGCGTATCTTATCTGTAAGTAATTGGTTCCCCTTCCCATCATGACTTGGCAGTGGCACTTCCACTTTAATTATATATTACCTTGACCCAATAGTAGAGCTCTTATCCTGTGGGCTCCAGTCACGATGGTTTAATTCTTTGTCGTCTCTTCCTTCTTTGAACTGAGTCAGCTGCTCCAACTTGAGTTACTTGGGCGTGATCGTTCCGGACTTACCTGGGTTTGACGACGACAGAAAAACATAACAGAAAGATCTGCTTTGTTGAGTTTGAAAAACTTAGCAAAAGATCACATGTAGAGCGAATTCATGTCACTCTTTCAACCACTTTTAATCCCGCATCATTTTCTCGGGAATCATAAAAAGTAGTGAAGAATAGCCATGTAAGTAATCTCATCTTTCCAGAGCTGCGACATATGATGCAATTGTGGCATTGTAGTGAAAATGGAAAATTGGTTTAAGTGTCACAACGGCCAACTCGAACCGCTGAGGGAAGGAAAGAGAACAAAAACAAAAGGAAAAGTTGTAAAAAGAAAGTAAAAAGAAGAGAAAGGATTATAAAAGAACAACGACAAAGCAAATGAAGAAACCAAATAAGAGCAAGTTTCTCGGCACTTTTCTCCTTGGGAGCTTTCTCGTTTGTTTGCCATCCTTCACCAATCAAAGCAGCTCCCAACAATTTGTGCGTCTTTCTCGTTTGTTCCAACCAACCGCTGATCTCCGTAATGATACTTATTTTAGTAAACATCATGATGTACACGGCAATTCTGGTGAGGCTCCCAGGGTATAATTTACCCATATAGATACTTTCTCAGATAGTTTTGGGTTTCATGCAGAGTATTATGACCCAGAGAAAATCATCTCCGTTTATCGTTGCGGCTGCCCTTGTTGCATCTGTGGTTGACCTGGCCTTGTAACATATTTTCCGGTAGTTTCTCATGCTCCAAATAAGGAAAGTTCGCCCGTGAGTGTGTGATCTGGACATAAATTCTCGACCTTTGCTTCCAGGTGTTCACGCAACATTAGCTTCCAGTGTTTATCTAAAAGAACGGAGGTTCAGATTTGCTCTTGCCGGCACAGACACACGAAAGAACAGTGTTTAGAGGAATGTGGCATAGATTATGGATTCTTTCAATCGTAGTGAATTCATGTTTTAGTGAAATTTTTCATTGTGCCAGGGTTATCGACCGTAGAGCCTCTTCACTGCGCTGACCTAGCATCCCCGGTATCGAACGATTTGAATTGAACGACAGGGCGGATGCACGCGAGAATGACGTGAGCGGAGATGAAGATAAGAACTGACAACAATGCAGGAGAAGCGGCGGGCGTGGAGAGGAGAAAGCTTCTCTGAGTCCCAATTCGTATCTCCAGAGATGTATATGAGTGCATAGCAAGTCCTTTTCTTCTCACTTTCTTTTCAAACATTTTGTTCACCTCAGAACCAACCAGACTTCATATGCAAATATAAAAATATGTACTACACGCTGTCACGCAGATAACACGAAATCATGCGGTTGCTATACTTCGGGACATAGGAAGTCGCATGATGAACATGTTGAATGGAAAGAATGTGGGCGAGCAGTTTTTGACTTCCTTTTTAGGTCACACTTTTCAATTCAAAGGTATCAATTCGATTCTTCATTTCTCAGAAAACCGT
Organism: Mesaphorura yosii; assembly: GCA_009869945.1. Lineage (NCBI taxonomy): Eukaryota > Metazoa > Arthropoda > Collembola > Poduromorpha > Tullbergiidae > Mesaphorura > Mesaphorura yosii. The sequence continues at coordinate 5,612 of WIXG01000329.1, read as the reverse complement.
TTCTGGTTCAGGCGTGCATTGAAGGCTATTTGCTACTAAAAATGAGCCTTTCTTTTGTGACATACAGTGCGATTCATCCGCGAGGAAAAATATGGATGTCCACAACGAATTTAGGAGAACGTCAAGTCATCATTTTTCAATCCAATACATGAGCCGAGATAGTAGCATTGTGAGTTAGCACAAAACGGAAGGTTCTAGGCGAAATCAAGGGCGTTCGAGTGTCGAGAAAAAATCCAAGCTCAGATATGGTTGATAATTTAATTTACACAGCACAGCAGCAACCATTGATGCGCATTGTTCGTCCCCAAATTGAAAATAAAGGCGACCTTTATTTTCTTCATCCAGGCGACTTAACAAATGAAAGAGAGGCTTAACGTCTCGTTGTTACCCGAGACTCGAAACTAGAACTAAGGAGATTTTCGCGAAGTACTTCTTTCCTTCTCGATTTTTCAATATCAACTCGTTTGAATGCGCTGTGCTATGCTAACTTTATAAGAGGATTGGATTTAGACATCCAAAAGCTTTAGCGTTTCGTGATATATTGCGTAACATTTCATTTCATCTCCGCCAGCAAAGTACGTAATGATCTCATTCATTCCGTTTTCCATCTTAATAAATTATTGATGCTGTGTTGGGCCCGCTTGTTTGCTTGTGGAAAAGCCTTGTGTTCGCGTGTTGTAGGGAAACGTAGCACCTTTCACTTCTGATTTTGTATTTGCTCACTCAGTCGGAATTAAATCACCATTATCATTATCACGTAACTTGTTCTAGAATAACGCAGCGTTGCGAAAGCTGTTTTACAACGGCTTGGACGTTGGAGCCGAGCAGCTCCAACTAGGAAGTAGGAAACTCGAACTAGCCATACATGCGAAAGCATTCAATCTTCATTAAGTACATTTCATACATCATGCAGCACAGTCCGACCGCCAGTACGGCAGCATAATTCAATTTAGTAATTTGGCATTCGCTCGCCGTCCGTATTCATAACATTAAAGTTTGATTGCACTCTATGCCAGGCTTGGGTTGTCCTACTCTATTTGGTTTTTCGTATTCGGTTGGATTGGGGCTGGAGTGGCTGGTTGACTAAGTGATGGAAGAAGAGCACTCCCAACTTCTGCTCAACCACAACTTAGCTCAACTTCATGACACAGTACATTCAATTCGTTTCAAAAGAAGTTTATTTATTCACCAGTAACTTTGGCAAGCATGAATGTATTTAGTGTTCAGGTCCGAAAGTAAAGTATTCAGAGAAAAGTTTTCAGTGCTCAACAGACTGTGAATGTGAATCTTACCTGGACAGCGAGAAATTGACTTGAATGTGCGTAGCACAGCTAAACTGAGAGCACTGAGCTAGCTACCGATTTATCACTCTTGATTCCAGTTCATGTGACGTGACGCTGGTTGCTGGCGTCACGAGCACGATTCTTGTAATTCGAATCTTCAGTACAAACTTAATCTAATTAACTACTAATGGAAGTTTTGCATCTTTGGAACACCTCTGGATTAGAAGAAATATGACTTCATGTGCGCACGTTTACGTACGTGTGCATATGGAGCCAAGATCAGATTTTTAATTAAAAGCTGCTGGCAAGTATAATTAAAACGGTTGCCGTCCTGCAGCGAATTTTTAATATGTTTCCGTCGAGCAGTCCAGGCGCCGTGCTACCAGGCCTGACGCCAGACTAGCTGGTTCATATGTTAAATCTAATAATAGTCAGAACAGGTAACAAGTAACCAGTTTACAAGATTATGCAGATCATACACAGATATCTTTCTCGTTTCTGCTCTGCTCCGCTCCGGTACGGTCGAGGTCGGGCGGCAGCAGCAAAGTAAGGATATTGAATTTTTCAAGGCGCTGAAGGATGAACAGCTGAAATGTTCGTGTTACTTTTTCCGCAGACTCATCAACTTGGTTCTCCATATGGTACTTTAAGCAGAATTTACAACAGAATAAAAACTTCACTCCGGTTCAGTCGCAACGCAAGCAGCAGTCCATCATTTTCTAGCCTCGCTCGATTCCTTCCTTCCGTGTTGGTTCTCAGTTTGTACACTTTCTGCTCAACATCTCACGCTTTTCCTCTTCTTCATCGAGACACGTTCTGATTGTATGAGCCAAAACACGCTCATAAAGTTTCACTTTCATTGTACGAGTACCAGTTATTGCTTATTGCACCGTCACTTTGAACAAGAGTGGTTCGATGAGCAATGCCCTGTCTGTTGGGGAATTCAATTAGCGAAGCCTTTGAAGGCGAGTGAACTTTGGAATCCAAGCTCGCGCTGAGATGCAGACAACCTGAAATATTTATGCTTTCATAACAAACACTTTACGCTTCAATGTGCTTTCACCGTGCCGCATCAGCGCTGTTCTCGTCGCAAAGTATGCGTGCCACTTGGTTTGGAAAACATTTCAGTGATTATGTTATTATTATACGTCTTGTGATAAGAGGATGTTTGTATGCAGCGTATACGGTTCGATTAAAAGAAAGACCTTCTCAATGTCACAATACTTAAACTGCTCGTTGCTCAGCCACTCTCGAACACTTGAAGAAAGACAAGGCAGTCGCCTATGGATTACTTCTATCCGTCGCACAAAGCTTACATTCGCAGCCCTATTTTTGCAAGTAATATCAGTAAGCACGGTACTCAAAGGATACTTAAATGACACCCACTTACAATTCCAGTCCGGTGTAACTCGAGCGTTTACAATTCTGCATGGTCTTTTTGAGTGAGAACAAATACGTGTCAATAAATTCTGCGCGAGCCAAACAAACGAGCCACGGACGTATAATTTATTACATTTTTACACTGTTGTTATATTTCATGAAAACCCAGTTGGGGTGACAATAAATATTCGCACCATTCTGTCTGTCCGAAGCGCTAGGTCTCCATTACATTGCGCTGCTGTCTACTTTCTCCGCCTGGGAGTTCCAATAGTTTGAGTTATTGATTGAATATCTGTCATAAGAGTGTGCCCGCGTGCTTGGCAGACGAGAACTGTGAGCTATTGTGATCGCGTTGCAGTTACACTTTACTGGAGACTGTCCGACAAATGTCCAAGTGGACTGAGTATCTGTGAAACTGGTAAAGCCGAACGGCGAATGGCTAGAAAAGCTGCTTTGAAAATTTGCAATTACATTGTCACTATTATCATATTAACGACACAAGCAATTTCGTGAAAAAGAGAGCACGTGGAGCAGAAACAAAAAGTAGGAATGTACTTCGAATAGTAGACACAATAGGAATTAATACGTTTACGCTGTAACTGACGAGGTCCTGGAGGTCAATGGATTTTCGTAAAGTAATAACCCCATGTTCATTCATCGGTTAAATGAGCAACAGTCGTATTTGAGGTTTGACATAATTTTGCTCTTACATCGTGCCGCGCTGTTTATTCCTTTGTTTCCTTATCTTTAATATCGCACCAGGGGCTCCAGTTCATTATTCTGGCCTGCCAGTCTAAACGCGTTTCGCCTTTGTCCAGCATGGCGGCCACCGAGGCGTTTGATGTGAATTATGCTTTCCTCTTCCGTCTTACATCCTTAACCGTTTTTGCTGGCTTCAGCACAGACCCCCTCGACTCCTGACTGCGCGGCATGACTGTTCCGCTGAACGCCGTAACTCTGATGTGTGATTATTTCTGGCCTATCCAATGAATTTCTTTTTTATGGACCGCTTTTGCTTTTGAGGTCAAGCACTGGACTGATACAATTGAAATACTTCGAAGGTTCCTCCGCTTATTCGAAATACGTAACTTTTCCATCCACAGTTAAGTTAAGCACACACCTGTCATTAACAAGCCTGTCGGTTGTGTCAGTTTTTGAGTTACAGGTCAATAACGTCATAGTCGCAATTGTCCATTTTGTACACAAAACGGCAACTGGGCGAGTGCTGCGATTCGAATATTTGAACAAATTTTTGTGCGTAGTTTCTGGACATGAATTCATTTTTGTGTTTTGAAGCCATTTAGCCGCATACCGAAAACCGCAGGACAAGAATGGCAACGAAAAGCCAATTGAAAAACAGCATAAGAGGATCAAAGGAGCCAGTTGATTGCCATATTTACCAGCACTTCATGTATTTATATGCTCAAAAGAAGGAATTCAGCAACTAAGCCCTTCAATTTATACATTTTATTTTAGTGCCAGTATCGGAAGTATTTTTATCGTCCTCATTCTCGTGCTGTCCACTCACGTTTTCTCATTTTGGCCATGCTTATGGTTAGCAATTTCTGACATAATGACAGTAATTTCTAATCGATGAATTTCTCGCTGTCTCCTTGCAGACTTGCAGTAGACGCAGCAGAGTTGTGAACTTTGGTCCTCTCGAGCATGATTGAATTTTGAAAGCGACGCAGTTCTGACAAAACGCGTTTTATGTCGAAAATATAAAAGTTGAACGAATCATTCTATTATTATTACACGCTTGAACGACCCGAGCTTGACAAAAGGAAAATGCTTTTACCTGTTTGGTCGGAACTCAAAAGAAAGCTCTTACGCTGGGAGGCTTCACATGTCTTTCGATTCATGCTTGAACTTTTCGCGTTTGCAAAATTCAACCACTCGGGTCTGAAGGACAGGAGAAAGGTAGAGCAGACCAGAGCAAGTATGCAAAAGAGAATGGGAACGTGCCATGAAGGAAAATGGCAGAATGATGAAGGCTTCATTCAACTCCTCCTGGGCCGTATTTCCACGAAATAGCCATTAGGTTATTTGTACTGATGTGTTTCACCGTCAACTGAACCGGCATTCCTTACACAAGTGCATTGTAAAACATGCCCCGATATTATTTCCATCCAATAAAGTATGATGCAATTTAATCAACCTTTATCGTATTGCCAAAAGTATTTGTATCCTTCACTGCTTTTCCTGACAATTTAACCTTTCAACTCCAAATGTCTTCACATTCCTGAGATTCACATTTACTCGTAATACCTCCCCTTTGCCTTGATCAATTTACCTTCACTTGTCAGTTCGTTGTGTAGGATATCATACTATACTTACTTTCAATTTCATATTCAAATCTGGGTGACCCCTTTTATAATTGCCATTTTAATATCCTCTCCATGTAAACCTGATTTCTTGGGTCAGTGCGAAATTATGACGCATTACATTGTTGCCTCGTCGTAAATGGAAAGGAAGTTTTCAGTACCCACTGAATATAATAGCGCTCTATAATTATTGCTTTGTGCCGTTCATTGAGCGAAGTAATCGCATTTGCAATGCACATCTATTTATCAATCCTCTACGTAACTTTTCATCTATATATAAACCGGAGTCCGGTAATTGGACTTCATTTGGATGAGGGAGCATGAATAATGGCAGGCATGAAAATAGTAAATTCGAATATTCGATTGTAGGATTTACATTGCAGTTGAATGCACACAGCTGTTTCAATTCGATATTATAGTTTTGCAAATGACACCCGTACTCTGACACTCTGAATGGTAAGTGTTTGGGGATAGCGACTTCATTTTCCTTTCCCAGTGTTCAAGTATATCCTTTTGTAAAGGCAAAGAGGTGTACGGGGTTGATTGCTTGAGGACAGATTGCATTTGATAGAGTAAGTCACAAAAAGGAAATGGCGTCGAACCGAGGCTGCAAATAATCTTATCG